>JAQGCH010000116.1:0-33080 GCA_034699485.1 Nanhermannia elegantula
GTATTTAGCAGTTGTTGAGGAATAGTTAAGCAATGGGTACAGCAATGGGTGATCGGACAGATCGTAACCGTAACACATCTGCCTCTGCCCTTACATATCAAGGCTTTCTCACTGAAGACAATTGTTCTCTTTTGGTCGCAATAAAGACAGAACCATTGACTGACTATTATGAGGTCGAAACACGACCTTTCGCCAGGTTTGTCACCTTTCATGAGTTCAATACTTTCCTAATTGTATTCTTTTTTATCAATAAATAAATATTTGTTTAATTGCTTGCGAGCAAGTATTGTTTACTTTCTTGTCATCGAAGTTGTCTATAATTTAGTTTAGTCTTAAGTTAGACTTAAATAATAATAAACTCTTTTTGTGAGTGAAAACTTTTTATTACAATAACCTTTGATAATAACCTTTGATACACAGCAAACGCTTTCCTCTCCATCACAAGTCTTTGTCAAAGAAAACAATATAAGTAAATATGAAACAAGACGTTCAAACTTGAGCTTAACTTACAATTCATATAATTTTTAGGTTTTGTTGTTTAGAAAATGCATAAAAATAATCATTAGTTATGTATTAGAGAGTCTATTAGTGTAATAATTACTTTTTATTAAATAATTAATAATTAATACCAATAATTATTTAAATACTACTTATTATAGAATTTAGTTTTACATTTCAATGATTTATCGATAAATGTTTTTATCGTTTTTATCTCAAAAATATTTGTAAAATATAAAAAGCTTTTTATGACTATATAAAAAAGCTTTTATTGAAACTTTAGAAGGAATATAAAGTAGAAAATATTAATTAAAATATACTACAAATAAGAGGAAATATGTTATCGAAAATGTGTTTAACTATTGGTTTCTTCCTTTAAATAAATGACAAACTTTTATGATAGAAGTGAAGTATATTTTTATGCTTTCGTAATGTGTTTTACGTAAAGGAAAATTTAATTCATTAGACATAATGATGAAGTACTGTTTGTTTTTTTGTATACAAATATATAAACAGTAATTACAGTAAACCATATGTAAGGAAAGGGTTTTTCTAAGTTTAGGTTCGTTTCAATTACACAATAGAGAGTATAACTCATGAATTAATGAATTTTCTCATCTAATGCAGAGTTTATTACTATTGTACTCATACTAGTAGTGCATGTATTATAGGTTTTTTCTCATTTCCTGAGGCCTTTCTCAACATATTTGGTCATTGCTTTCTCCTTATGTATTGCTGTAAAACAGTTTTCTCAATGCATTCTCAATAGAAGTCATCCTACATATGACTGCATGACTACCTTTTAAGCCTTTTGATAGCCCCAAAAGAACCCCCACTCAAGGCCGGATCACTTCTACCAGAATAATAAGTAAATATTGAAATGATTGCTTGTGTCGATTCAAATCATTCAAATCTATATAATTTGAAGCCAAGGATAATCTGTCCGTTTCTTACTATAACTAACTTTAATAGATTTACTGCACAGTAGATTCGCATAAATTGCTAAACATAGAAATGAAAACTTTTTTATCGCGCATTTCAAGGTTATAACAGACTAAGATATATGAAGTACAGGTACAGTATATTTTAAATTGCAATATATGGTCATATGTCATGTCAAATGTCGGGATTATTCAGTTCAGTTAATTTGCTTTCTATACTCGTCCTTATAATTATCGGCCAAATGAAGTGTAAACTAAAGATAATATAGAGTTTTACTGCATATTAATGTGTTGGGCGTCGGTCACAATTAAAGAGTAGACCACTAAACCTAAGTGACAACTGATGCTAACCTGTGCATAGTTGAAATGCCAATGACCTGCCATCTCGTATTTGACTCGAAGCTGTCATTACTGCGATTATCACGTACTGAATGAGGCTCTCTCTCTCTCTCTCCTGAACCAGTACTGGCAAATCACTTGTATATACCGTTTTGAGTTCAGGTGTAACTCAAGTCTACTCTATCTTAAAAGCAGATGAATTTGCAGTTCTCGTAATAAATTTGTGACTGCATTTAACTTTGAAATACATTGGCTGTCACTCCAGAATTCATGACATACTATTGTACAGTAGAGCAGAGCTAAAGATGGAATATTATAAACAATTTGTCTTCTTTTCGTGCTCAACAACTTTTAACTATTCCTATTCTTCCGCATTTCATTACATTTTTTTCATCTATTTTATCATTTTATTCTTTTTTGTTATACAAGTTATTTATAAATTGAAGTCTTATTAAATCTTTTTATATCATTTAATAGTTGATTATTATGATAACACTTATAATTCGCGTAATTTTAAGTTCTATTTGTACTAAATTTGAGCCCAATTTAAAAAGTGTGAGACTTTTGACCAATTGCTAGTTTTACATGTGATTCATAACAGCGTTACATTCTTTATTATAGGCTTTCAGTCTTAATGTGATTAACAATTTAGTGCATACAAAATCTCATTTACTCTGATATCCGGAACGTATGAATTTTAAAATGACATAAATATATCAATATTAACAGCTATTTATGAGCTAAGTGCAGCTCTATTGCTGAGAACCTAATCCAACATAAATGATAATTAAGTATTTATTAATATGTAATCAAACGAGACATTGACTTAAATTTGTTTTATTATCATTTCTCTATAATAGTGTTTCACAACTATATTATAATTATAGACCTGTTTCTCATGTTTGTATTGATTTTAAAGCGATTCCCAAAACATAAATTGAAGAAATGGGTCTCTGAAGAAACATTCCTATAATAGTATTGTAAATCAATTTTTGTGTACTTCTCATAACTTATAATTGCTGTCAATAGTTTACAATAGTTGGCTCTCAAACATGAATACAAGTACTAGTTTTTAATAATAGGTCAACAATCAGATCCTACAGACCTCTGTTTATCATCTAATATATACTAATGTTCTATTTATTTATAATTTGTTTTTCTTTAAGATGTATTAATTAATTTGTCTGTTAAAATCATAATTAGTTGCTATTTATAAAAGTTTGTAATTCCTTATCCAGTATAGGAATTAGAAATTAATACCTTTTGCGATAACAAAAAATATATAATTCTTATCTAATACTAGTATTAGTATTAATACCTGTATTACATTCTGTAATAGATATGAATTTATTACAGTATTATTAAACACTGTAATTTCGATGACTCATAACTCGTAACAATTTATTTTCCTACACTTTGTTTTTTTTTATTTTTTTTAATTAAATTTAATTATTCGGCTCTTTTACAGAAATTAACGTATAATAAGTTTTTAACTTTTATTTATACAGAAACAGTCTGTTGAATAGATAGTGTTGTAATACTTATCCCATGACTTTTATTTGCATTTATTACTTTATTTACACGAAATCTAAATTTTAACTTTCGTTTATTGTTTGAAATAACAAATAAATTCAAAGATAATCCAAATGTTTAGAATAATTAACACTTTTCGACACTAAGTTATACGATAATTAAATGAATGCGAATAAATAAATAGATGTAATGATGTTTTCGTGAAACGCCGAGTTTGTTATATATGAGAAATGGGTAACTATTTCTCATTTAGAAGAACAAAGATATTAGTTAATGGTTTGAGTGAGAGTGCAAAATATATTTACAATGTTTTCAAATTAATTTATAGAAATATATTCATTCATAAGTTTGTCTCAAACATATTTTGCATTTTCTTGTTTATCATTACATAATTTTATAGCTTAAGTCTTAAGTTTTAAATAAAAAATAAATTTTTAAAGTAATTAAATTACATATTCCTTTAATGATTGAGGTCTTGCGTCTTACAATTTAATCATTATTTTGTTTTTTGATTAAATGATTTCCTCACAAATAACCTAATCATTCAAAATTACTTTTGAATATCTTTTAAGCCTGAGTTAACACAAATATCTATTATTAAAAATTTATAACACTTAAAATGAGGATCGGCAGAACCGGGATTTTCCGGATTTTCCTTAAGCTCAATCTTGTGGAAGGATTGCATCTCTCTATTAACCACTTATAGAATCTTTTGTTTTGGTTTTATTGTTATTCTCGAATAATTCCTAATTTATGCGTTTATTTTTCTAATTAAGTCTCAATAGAAGTTTTATCCCAATATTTAAGTTATATATTGTTTTTCTCTAAATATATTAATGGTTTATTTCAATTAAAATAAATTTTTTAGTTTATAATTGTTTGAGAAAATGAATCAATTTTTGAAATTTTGGAGGACCGCCAAGTGTTTACTTAACATTTCATTGATTTATACCGATTCCCCACCAATTGACTACTTTTAGCTCCGATTGTGTCGATCTCTGCTTTAGAGTCTAAGATAACGATACACTCACGTAATGCCTTTAGCATTAGATTCATCTTTTAAAATGTCGTTAAGGGGTATTTGACGTGATTTTAATTTTTTTTTAAAGAAAAAAAAGCGTTGATTTGAATTGAGGACACATTATACCTCATATTCTGTCTCAATAGTCTATTACAACACACTATAGTTTTCCTCTTTACTTGAGTTTCCCAAAAAATAAATGATTGATTGTTGTAAATATGTCTGATTGTGAGCTGTGCTATATTTTATCTCATAATCTTCTATTTATTTGTTTTGGTGAAAGTTTAAACATATCTGAATCATAAATGAATAGCTTATGTGTTTCAATTCAAATCATTACGATTTCTCAGTTTCGAGTGTTTTTCTTAGTCTTTGGGAATAAGTTGAGTTGAGTTGAGCTGAGCTGAGCCGACACTTATAACTTATCATAAGGAAAAATTGCTGACTTTGAATGTGAACGTTGAAGAAAAGTAGCATTTATTTAATGGATTTGTTTTACTTTTAAAATTAAATTGAAATTTAGTGCCTTTTGAAAAGTTCTCAAAAAGATCGTGTATGAGTCAGCCCTTCCGTTCGAATTGCTTTTTATTTTCTCTCCCATTTACCCATCGCTTAGCCTTAACCTATTAAATATTTTATTGTCATATGTTTTCTTGATATTTGAAACCTTATTTTGATAGCAATGCAATTTCTGATTCATTTGTAGCAAAGCTATTATTTAGAGAAATCTCATTTTCATATAACCCTGAAATAAATGTTCCAATTTATTCATTTTACTTTCCTTAATACCTATAATCGAGAAAATATTTTTTTATCTTTTTCCATAACTTTATTATATAAAGCCTTAATTGCTTTTTACCACAATTCTTAATTTTATTTTTATTTTTTTGCCACAAGATTTTAAATTTAGCTCTTAATTAATGATTCAATTTTTTAAAATAGAGTTTAAATAAACAGTATTATGGATGGGATCGCACCAAAAATAAAGATTTATAATTAATTAATTCAATGTTAAGCAATATTTTTTAGTTTTCCCAAATTAATTGCTTTAATGGAAATCCCATTCCAACTAATAGGACATTAATGGAAAAAAATCTAAACGTTTTCCCACTTTTTTTATGTGTTTCCAATTATTGACTAACATGAGGTCAAAGTTGAGAATATATTTCAAATATAACTTTTTAAATATTCTCATAACTTGTTTCAAATTAATACTGCTTTTAATTATGAAGAAATAAATACAAATACCATTTGAATTAAATGAGTAATATATGTGTTATTCCCAACTTTTTTTTATTAAATATTTATCTTAACGAATGTGTTTCTCTAAATAAAATGGTTCTTTCAATGAAAAATGCATTCTATAAATGCTCTGCACCTGTTTGTAAAATAATTATTTTTAATGCAGTTCTATGTGTTTTTGAGTTTCTAGAAGTATAGTGTTTTAAGTTCAAGTACAGCTCAGATTATATTTTAAAATGTTTTTGATTAAACGTTTTGTTTCAATAAATTGCTGTTTTGTTATCTCAATAAAAAGATAATTATTATATTTAAATCATATGATTTTACAATTTTATCTGAAGCTATTATTTGTTATTTTTATGATACCAAAGCCATTATATAATAATATTTTTTATGGAATTTTTTATGTTTCGCCAAAAAAGTAATCATATAATAGTAGTAAAGTTAGTACAAGTACTGTACTTATGTCTCTTATGTAAAGCTATTTTTACGACTTAAGCTTAAGTTATTATAAGACATAAGGAATTTTTTGGAATATTTATTCAAATAAATACTTAATGAATATATTCATCTGATTAAAAATGAAAATATTGGTAAAGGGATGATCTCTAATAAATGATTGTTCCCTATTTAGTTCAATAATCTGTGTCATGGATTTATGTTTATTTTGTTTATTTTTACTAAAACTTGTGATTTTTAGTGGATTTGTTTATGACTCGCTATTATGTAACCCATCTTTGAGTTGGATTGCATTCATGTTCAGATATAACTCACTCTATTTTAAGCTAACTTTGAGCTCGTGCTCACTTCACAAGTAAATTTTTGACTCAAGATTTAAAAATATTTTAAATTCATTTATTTATTTATTTTTTGCTAAATATTCAAATGGAGTGCAGAACGAGTACTCAAAAGATTAGCATAAAAAAGGAGATCAGAGATCATGATCGAAGACTCTAAACAAGAGAATCCAGAACTGAGTCAATTTATGTGCAAATTTAGAGCTTAATTGTTTTATTTGATAAATTTTCAAAATTCATGTGAAATTAATGCTAAAGTCTGCCATTGATGGCCAACTGATGAAGCCTTTAGTGCACGTTATTATTGTTTACGTAAAATTAATAGTTTTTAATTAGGTTTGTTCACGAGGTTCACGAGAAATGCAGTTTAGATAACCTTATTTTGCGATCAATTCATGAATAGCTTGGAGTTTAAGTGTTATTCATTTTTAAATGCCTTTCAAACAAAGTGTGTTTCTTTACGACAGCTCTTGAAATGAAATTTTTCATTATTATTATTTTTTTGTTTTTATTTTAAAAGATATTACGAATATAAGGCTGAGAACAAACAAAAGTTGAACAAATCATCGGATAATATCTAAAAGAGTACTTTCTTTTCGGCTCTGTTACGAGTTTATATTTTTTTATATCTAAAACAATGAGCATTGGCTCAGTTGAAGCATAACCTAAAATACTATACAATACATGATTTATTTTGACGCAAAAAATCTGATTTATGAGAATGATGTTTATTACATTTGAACGTATATTTTGTTATTCATTTGGCATAATTTTTTGACCCAAACAAAAATTAAACTCATGAATTAGCGACTATATGGCGACGAATGACATCTCCTGATAAAGGGTTTGTCTCAATGTTAAAAATTTGCATTAGATTGAAATCTTCTATTTTATTGCTAATTAAAAGTGTTCTTAAAGTTATAGTTGATCGAAGTTTATATAATATGAGTTATTCGATGCGTTCAGTTGTGATTTCAACCATAAACATGTTTCCAATACTTGCGATTTAAAATAAAACTGAGTCCAACTTAATATAAAATAAAATACACTTAAGATTGAACTAATTTAAAGTTGAGACAACTCATGCAGAATTTGGTTTCTCAAATGAATCGTCGCATTGAGCAAGATTTGAGTGTTGGTGGTTTGTCCCCAAAAAGTCAAACAATTCATCCCGTTTTCTAATATTTCCAGTATATAACAGGGCTATAATTGCAATATATTTCAAATGTGATATGAATGTAAATTCGACCCCATTTCCACATTTCCACAAATGATCGCATAATACTGATTATATTTATCGTCGCCCACACTCTCTTTCAGTCGATCTTCTTAAGAGTGCCCAATATTTATACCTTTAATAATTACTCTAAATTCACGTTTTACTTCTCACTTTCCTTTAATCTACTTATGTTTGGCTTTGAATTTTGTTTCAATGCTATTCTTGAGTTAATCCTATTTTAGTTATTGAACGATTCGTTTTATTGGTTATTTGTTATAATAATTCAATTTCTTATAATACTTTGGAGGTTATTATTCTATGTTATTCTTTTAATTTCATATTTGCGTGTCTGCAAAATTCTCGTCTATTATTTCATTGAAATGTTTAATTCATTGTTTAAAGCTTGTAATGAGTCTTGAGAGAGATGTAAAAGGAGTGTACGAATAGTTCAAAACTAAATTTTCTCATTACTTAAGGCAAATGCTAAAGAGCGCAGATTTGAAATAATTTAGCTCTAGTTTAACATTTAAGTGGTTCTAATTTAGGTACTAATGACACAATCAAATCATTACTTAATCAGATTGAATGTCTCTATTAAAAATTTGTTAAATAAAATTCCTCATAAATTTTTGTAAAAGAGATGCAACAATTTGGTACTCATGTTAGCCTTCGGTGTATTTATGTTTAAATAATATAACGACTGATTTTCTTATCAAATTTCGGTTTTGCAAATCTTTGGGTCAAAAGTTGAGCTCAAGGCAAACGCTGCCCGTTTAGAGTCGTATATTTAACCCCTTGAAAAAAATAAATTCCTTAATAAATGATTGTTCACTACTTATTAAGTTGAGTTAAGTCTGATTTGCTGATGGCTCTAATATAGTAACTTCTTTGAAGTATAATTGTTTTTTGTCAATTGTATTAATACGTATAGGTCTTCGTTATTTAAAAGTATAAAAGGATAAACCCGATGGTTCCCATTGATATTAATGCTAGAGTTGGGTCACTGTACTTATTATAGAGATTTCGTATGCAAGATAGAAATCCTAAATGACCGCATTCGGGGTTTAATAATAATCAAATGATTGTTGTCCTTAACTTTAAAAATGTTTAATTTGACATTTTATTGAAATGAAAAACATTGCTTTGTATTCTTAATAATAATGATACTTATTTTTCTTCTTTTTTATCAAAGAAAAACTTATTCAATGTTAAAGTTTAAGGAAACACAGAATAAACAACGGTTTTCCCAATTCAAAACATGATTGAATAAACTTTAATATCTATTTATCGCTAATATTTACCCTACGATTGTATGACTAAAGGTATGTTTTAGAGGACAAAAATGCCTACATTTCATTGAGTGATAACATTGAAATATATTATTTGCTTTAAACATATCTTTAGACTCAGATCCTTATAAGTTACGATTCAATAGTCTTCTATTTTTATTTGTTTGAGAAAATATTGGATAAAATAAAAATAAGATAAAAATGTTCTCTTTTTCATTGAAAGAGGTTTAGTATGTATTTAAATTAGGAAAATATTTATGAATATTAATATTATTTTATAATTTATCGCATTTTAACCCAAAAACTTGATTGTTTATGACTTTAATTACGGCCATGAATTCAATATGAAATATCAACAAAAAAAAAATGTAACAAATGATTGGTTTTTCTCAATTCACTTTTTTATATAGGGTTTTATGAATTGATGACAATATTTTAATAAGCATGTCATGACTGTACGTCGTGTTATATCATTCATTGCGAAATTCAAATTTTGCACTCGAGCTTATCATAAGAGTTATTAGTTATAAAAATGATAAATTAATTGAATTTGAGCGCATATTTCCTTGAACTGAACGCTTTTTTCTTCATTTTTGTTTCTCATAACGTTATTGAAGTCATTTAATATTTCATATTCTTTGCACTTTCAAAGTTTAACTTCAAGTAATAGCCGAATGCGTTCTTGAGATCTCAGTGAAAATGAGGTCATTATTGCATTGCATTTCACAATTAATTGTTTAATTTAAAAACATAAGATTCATAAGAAAGTAATTACACGACATTGAAATTTTAATCCCATTTAATTCTCGCAGAGAATAATTGAATGTATGCTTCTATTTATTGAGACTTGTAATTGATTGGAAGGTTTGAATGCAATTTAAAAAATTTAAAATATTAAATGTGCCTCAGGTCAAAAGGCATTTCCATACTCTACTTCCCGAAAATTTTCCCGCAATAAATCAATCAAATCATTTAGATTAGAGCCCAAATTATCAAAAGCGAATAAATTTAATCTTTGTTATTATTCTCTCATAATTTAGTTGAGTTTTAAAACTTTTTTCATATTAGTGCTGGCAATTGGTATTTCATTAGAATTCAATTCATTCATTCGGACCATACATTTCTTCTAAAATAATAGTTCACTATCTTAATGAAAACTTAAAAATCTTGTTCAACCTGTTTATGTCTATCTAACTCTTGAACTATTTTTTGAATTAATAAATCAATTATATTATATTTGATATCCACTCAATTAAAAACAATAATTGATATCACACTAAACTGGCATTGGTTGTCAAATTATTTGAACCCATTCTAATATTTCTATTATCTCTTAATTGATTATTTAATGTCTTAAATATATTGCTAATTATTATAATTCTAATTAAGATATAATTTAATTTTGAACGCGTTTTGAGTTGCGATTATTAATTCAATTTTCCGCATTAATTGTGTTTCTAATCTAGATTTCAAACTTTTGTATTAGACCTATTGTGTAGAATCTTATTAGTTATAACTTAAGAAATTCATGTTTTTAGACTTATTCAATAATTCATTTTGTATACAACTTAAACATAAATACTTTAAACCAAAAAATATCAGTTACTTAATAACGGCTAAAGAAAATTTTGACCCAAACTGCTTATTATCCGAGCATTTGACTACATTTTGCATTGACTACACTGAAGGTCGTCTTTTATTAGTGCTTCCTTTTAGGATTAGAAAAGCTATGTTTATAGTGTTGTTCTTGACATGTATTTACGAACTCAATGAGGCTTTAAGATTGAAATTGCAATTCTTATATCCCGTAATAAAAGAGGCTGACAGAGTCCATATGTTTCAGTTGCAGCCTTTACTGCATTTTTGTGTTATTTTGTTTTTTGCTAATCTCTCGTGTAATTTATTCTCATTGGTAAAACTGGGCGTTTCTTTGATGCTTAATAATAATAACAATAATAAAGTTGCAAATAAATAGTTTAGATTTATCGCACATATGCATGATTTCCAGATTACAGTGACTTTACATTAGTGTCTGCAGAAGTTTAGCAGAAATGGATTACTCTATTCTACTGTTTAGAAAGCTGTGATTCAAATAGAATTCTAGAAGTTATTCAATTGTCTTATTTTTGTTTTGTCTAAACTTTGATGGATAGCAAAATAGGTTATAATTCAATGAGTAATATAATACAGTATTATTTTAAGCTTTCAATTATCTCTAAATAGCTTTTACTTTATATAGCATTTTGTTATTAGACTTAAATTGATCGAAAACAGCGGGATCTCTCGTCACAGATATGCTCTCCTGATATTACAATAATATTATGTTTTATGCATTCAATGAAACATAGGTTTACCTCAATTTAATTTCACTATCTCTACAATTTATGCTAAAAACCAATTTTTCCCAAACAATTGACTTTTGAACTTTTCAACATTGAAGGATCGAAAGAATGAGTTGTTTGAGCTGTTTGTTTGTTTGTTTGTTTAGTTGTTTAGTTCTCGGTTCAGTTAATTTTTAAATTAATGTAAAATTACACTCAAATATAATGTTAGTTTTAGATTTACTTTTAGTTCGTAAGCTTTTCCTTGAAAAATAGCTCACAATTGGCTTTTCTGCTCATCAAAACAGTCGAAAGATTACTTGTTTAATAATTTGAAGGAACTTTTCTCAAGACATTGTTTGAACTCCTCGAGGGTTAACGACTTTATTATATCCAATGATTACTTTATCATTCAATAGCATCGCAATCATTGCTATTTATATAATATTTCCACTATTATTAAGATTTTTTAAAGTGAAAAAAATGTATTTGTTTTTTGTTTAACGACTTTATACTGACTCGTGAGTGACAGATATCATGATGACCACCAAGATTTCCGGATGTATAATATGCATTCAACGCTGTTTATGCGTTTGCAGATCATATCTCTTGACATAAATTTGTGCTCAGTTTCACAATTAATTCTTTATTTTTATATTTATTTATTCTTTATTAACTCACATCAATTCAATTAAATAACAGAACGGATGTCTCAAAACCTGAATTTTCTAAAAAATTAAATTATTTAATACACTTTAGACTCAAATTTTTGCGTTTTATGATAGTTATTTTGACAAAATACTGTATAAGTAGTGATTAATTTATAGTTAAGAAAATACTTTTATCATCAAATTTATGTTTTATAAATTATTATTATCAGTAGAATAAGCCCTAAACCTCTTCAAAAGTGTTATGTTATACATATTTTTTGTATTTATTCACTGTTCAGCGAATACAAGTCCTCCTCCTATACAAAGTGTATAATTATTAGTCAGCCTAAAGATATAATTGTAAACATGATTTTGACCGAGACCTTACTCTTGTTTGCTTTAATTGTATTGTTCTCTTTCATATCTCTCCATAAAGTATTAATCTTTTGCGCTTAACAACTGGTAGTTTTCATTTAATTTATTTATACACTATTTGAAGCCATAACTAATTCATGATTTATTGTCTTCAACTGATAGGTAATTAATATGTTTTGTTCTTAAATCAATTGAATCTCATCTTTTAAAAGAGTAATTCACTAATTAGGGTCAAAACGAACGTTTTGTAATTGTATATTATATTTATAGAGTTGTTTTGTGTAAGTCTAACACTTCCGTAAATAAACTAACGAAACATAAATACAAAAGATTATATCTCTAGACTAGAAGACGATGATATTACGCTTTATGTCGTCAAAAAATAGATTAAAATCGTTTATATCATGCGATTTGAAAGAATGTGATTTGAATTATTGATATAATACTTGTGTAAAATACTTAATTTAATCAGTTTTAAAGATCTGACTATTTTATAGCAATTTATGTTAAGTCTCAATCAATTGAATTTAGAATGTTATTTGTATTTCAGAGGCAAGTTTGCACAGGTTAGGCGTTGTGTCCGCAAAGATACCAATAAATCATATGCCGCCAAATCAATTAAGAAGAGAAGACGTGCAGTGGATGTTACGCACGAAATTATGCACGAAATTCGAGTGCTTCTTACCAGTAATCAGAATGAAAGAATTGTACGCCTTTATGAAGTTTATGAAACGCCGACAGAACTCATTCTTATGCTAGAAATGTAAGCATTACTTAAACTTATTCATGAGTTAAACTTTTGACGAAACATTATTTGTGACGATCTGTTTGTTTTTGGTATATTTAGGGCAGAAGGCGGTGAATTGCAACGTGTTCTCGATGAAGATGACTCAATACCAGAACAGCATTGCAGACAAATCCTGCGACAAATTATAGAAGGGGTACAGTTTCTGCATCGCTTTAATATCGCGCACCTCGACATCAAGGTTAGCCTCTATTCAATTTATGTCATTGTTTTACAATTAACTCAATTCGTCAATAATTTGTTTTTTGCTTATCTTTTGGCGATCTCTAAGTTGCCACTGATTATGAGCATAGTCTATGTTGCCGTTATGTCTTAAGGTCGCATCACATAATGGGCGAGATGTGATCCATTTCAACCGCATTCCAAAGTTATATTTTAAGACACATACAAATAAGTAAAGTTCAGATGTTTTTTGTCGTCTGACTGCAAGGCTTTTTTTGAATCCCTTCAAAGCTGTATTCGTATAAAATTTGGAGAAACTCTGGTTTAGAGGATTTCATAATACATTCGCCTCTTTATACAAAACATATTTGTTGTGTTGCTATTCTATATCTTGTGACTCATTAGATTACCATTTGATTGCTATTTAGACAAGTGTTTGTCTATTTTGGTTCTAAATAAGTCATGAATTTCATAAAGCTTTAAATTATATTAAACATCACAAAGTGTAACACTTTTTTTTAAAAGCTTTAATACTCTGTTTTCGTACAGTAACAATACTCTTATCTTTCATCAAAGGTTTGCCGAAATCAATGTTTTGTCATTATTGGTGTCAATTTATTTCTAAAATACTTCTACTTCGAAAACTCTTTGAAAGTATTCTTTATGACGTGACTATTATTATTATAAAAGACTTAGCGCTTTAATCTCTAATTTTCAAATTTTGTATAATATAAAAGTTAATATCCCATTAAGTTATTAATCTCCCATTAAATTTAATGTAAAATGTAATTAAACCTCATTTTATTTCGTAATATTATACTTCTTACTGACATTTTAAACCATTTGATTTCAAATGCGATTTAGCCAAACATTTAAGCTCTAATTAATTATATTTAATATTCATTTTGTTTAAGAATAACTTCAAATCTTACTGATTGAGAATTTGCAAAAAAAGCAAATAAAAAATACTATTTTAGATTTTCTTTTCATAATTATAGATCGAAACCATGATTTCAATCCATAGAAATGTAAAATTTTAAAATATGAAATTTTTAAAAACATAATTTATTTATGATAAACTTTTTTGCCTTTAGCTTATAAACTATTTAATCAGTGCTAAACATAATCTATATTTAAGTTTACTCTCGAATCAATTTGCATTCAGATCGATGTGTTTGTAAGATTTTTTTCATATTAACTTGTATTTAATTTACAAGTTTTGCCACTTATTTATCTTTTATTTTTATTCTTTACAACATTTTCACGAAGCAATTTCATAGAAAGTTTAATATTAAATAATTTGAGTTCAAGTGAAATCAGAGTCTCTACTTTTCAGTTGCATAACACTAACAAATTTAGGTACAGTTTGAAGTGAGATTTTTTTATTTAAATTTCATATGCTGTGCAATATATTTTATCACTCAATTCTATAAAATAATAATATATCAAATACTTTAAGCATTAAATATAAGCTAAAATTTTATTTGCTATGATTATTGATATTTATTTTTCAGTTTTGGATTGTTTTCATGTAAAAAGTCTTATTCCCAAAAAAGTTTAGTCTCTTGTAAACTGAAAATATAAATTCCTTAATTTCTCGTTCAATGCACTCAATATCAATATTATGTATAGGAAGAAAGTTTTTAGTTAATTCATATTTAATTCAAGTCTTGGATCGCAAATAAATACAGAGAAATTTATTCAAAAACATTTTCACAAAAGATTTTGCAAAACATTATCATTTGCCAGAAATATTCAAATATTTACTATTAGAGTGAATTTCTTTCCCTTTAAGTCAATTCAACTCTAGGATGTACAGGATCTTGAACTATACATTTTATTTAATATAAATTACATTTGAAGTCAACCGATAGCACACAACTTATATCAATACTTTGAAGACCAGATGAATTACTTTTAAAGAATTGAGTGGTACTTGAGTTCATGTATTTCTATACTAAACATTATGGTATGCTTTGAAGCAATAGTACAGTTCAGTATCAATACTATCAAAGGTGTTAACATCACATTTATTTGACGAATAATAGACTACATATACCGACATGAATCACAACTTATTTAATGCTAGTCTTAAAACTTAATTTCATAAATATTTCAATAAAAAAAATTGAAATTCATATCTAATAATCACGACAAAGATCACGACTCTCAAGTCCATTCGAATAAAAAAATGTTCATTTGTTGTCTAAAATTGTAAAATTGGTGTTTTTTATGTATTAAACTTGAAGTATGTATTACTAGATTCTATTGAACTTTGCATTTGAAAACTACACTTAAATGCATTCCATTCAACACTTCCATTGAAGAATGTGTAAAAAGCATTAACCCTTCAATTTTATTTATAGATTTTGTTTGCGTTAAGCACTGGTATCACATTCTTGTGATTTTTATTTTATTCTATTTAAACTTTTTCAAAATATTATTTAAGTATAAGTAACTTTTTTTTATAAACAAATAGAGTGAAAGTATGCACTTTCAGACAGGAGTTTCATGTATTTGTAATGAATCTCTTCGTAAAACTGTGCGATATTATTGAACAGGCACTCAAAGCATTGGAGGCAAATGTCTGTCATATTTGTTTCTAAAGCTTATCAATATTCTTGAAAAGTGCCTAACATTTAAAATTCTTTTAATTTCCATATTGTCAGTGGGGATGTATTTTGCTCTCAAATAAAAATGTAGAGTAATGTCATTGAACTTGTAAGCAATTGATAAACGAGTCATTTTAAATAGTCGTTTAAATTAGTTATAATCGTACGCTATATGTCATACTTTAAGTTTTCAGTTATTGTTAGAATTATCTTATTTATAGGTCAAAAGCGGATTTTCTCTTAATTAGATCTCACATTTTGATAGCTTAATAAAAGTAGTATTATATTAAGTAAAAGCTATAAATGGTTGAATCAATACATCATTAGTAATGTCTTTCACGTAGAAACTTATTTTCAAAACAATAATATTTTGATATTAATACACATGTTTTTTGACCTCAAATTTGGTCTTTTATTCAAATCAAAATTGCATTATTATTACTGTATTATTATTGTTATGTCTGTTTTGTTGACTAACAATGCAAATAATAGCTAATCTTCTCGTTTAATCATCGCTTAGAATTTGATTCATAACTTTGAAAATATGATTCATTTTATATATGATTTCTTTTGATTGAATTCTAGCCACAAAATATCTTATTGACGCGTCCGTTCCCTTGTGGTGATGTCAAACTTTGTGATTTTGGAATATCGAGAATACTTACTAAAGGCGTTGAAATTAGAGAAATCGTCGGAACGCCTGATTATGTCGGTAAGTGAACTGCTTATTAGACATACTGCTAAGCTCTTAGCCTGAGGGGGGGTCCCTTTTAGGAAAATGATCAAAATCGAAGGGGTGCTAAACCCGTCTGTTTTCTGAGACAATATTTTCATTAATTTTTTTACCACAATTTAACTTTGAATTAAACAATGAATAATATAATTGAAACAATTGATTGGCTTAACTTTGTTTTATTTTAATTTTTAGCAAAATCTCACATCAAAGCTATAATTATTTAAAATAAAACTATCAATAAAATAAATCCTTAAGCGTCTGGCAATGAGGCGATTATAGCAAATGCAAATGTTACTAAAATTGATGTGTGATCACAAAAATAGAAATATTATTTTTATTATAAGTATTATACTTTTTCATATTCTAAACATATTGAGGTGTTCCCGTCTCAAACTGGACCTTCCCTTTGGCAAATACTGTTATCAGTAAAGTTACCCATATATTGGTCAAGTTTTAATGTTAAACTCAAAACCCTAACAAATTCTTGAAATTGTTTGCTTTTCTTTTTGCAACGCTAAGAGTCTAGACCGGTATTTGACAGTATATCCGTTTGGATCGGTGTCGTTCTGTCAAGTTTTATGGGTGTAACTCATTTGATAGCATTGAAATATTTATAATGAAATAAATATAAATTAATAATGTATGCGATTAGATAAGAGTGTGACAAATGCTGAATAACTGAAGCTTTAGATAAGCTGTTTTGTTCACAACTATGTAAATGTGGAGGAATTGATGTGTGACATGCCATAACTGCATCTCATTGATTCACTTGTTGTTTTCCAAATTAATGTTTCGCTTTCTTGTGTTGTGCTCTGGGGTTCAGCTCATGTATAAATAAGGTAACGCATACTCAAAAGCAACGTCACTTGACTTAGCGGGAGATTTCCGTAAAACTAAACTATTTGGATATTACTATTATTAGAACAAACACTATCAGAGAAGACGAGAAAAGACCTCGTTTTACAAATGCTTCCAAAATATAATATAGACTGCTGTACAGCATAAGCAAATGTACAACTTATGAACAACTTTTCATTTTCATTAGAGATCGTTGGCAGAGAGGAATGCTTTCAAACAGAATCACAAAAGCTATTAATGCAAAGCTTTCTAATGAACTAATAGTTCTTCAAAATATTCTCTTTATAACTGTCGCCATTTATTTTTTGAATGACGATATATTAGACATGACTGATAGTCTTGTCTTTTAAAATTGAATCGTTCATGATTTTCATGAATAAGGAAGTAATGCTTGATATAAAAGTTGAAAGTTTGCACACTATCTTATTGCATTGCATTGCATTACATTCCATCCAAAAAACAATCACAACTACGAGGAAATGATAAATACTGCTGATGTGCGCAACCAATTAATGCTTTCTTTAATTAATGTCATCTCAATGACAATTAACTGTACATTAAGTCCATTTATTCAAACTCATACCCTTTCTCTTGTTATCTAAAATGAGTTCCCGGTGATTGAGGGCTTACAGACAGAGGATATAAAGATTAAATTGTTTTAAAATAATGCTCACATTTTATTAAAGTATATATTTTTAGAAACAAGTTATTAGAACACATATAAAAAGTATATATTTCTTAAAGGATTAAATTGATTACAACTTTTTATGATGATATTAATTTTATTCCTTCAAAGCGCCCGAAATATTGCAATACGAACCGATTAGTTTGGCAACTGATATGTGGTATGTTTATTGCCTTAACTCTAATCTTATCGCTAAAGTTTTATAGTATTTCTATTCAAATTGTAAAATAAATATATATTCTACTTTTTATTATACCTACGTAATATAACTTGAATGCTTTGATTCTTTATTTGGCTTTAATTATTGTAAAATTATTTTAGAATTACTTTAGAAATCAAGTAATTTAATTAAATTTTGAGTTGTGTTAAAATAGTGTTCTATTTTTTAGGAGTATTGGAATTTTGACTTATGTACTACTGTCAGGACATTCACCATTCACTGGAGACAATAAACAGGAGACTTACTGTAACATAACTAATGGTCCTCTCGATTTCCCCAACTATTTATTCGGTTCTGTATCAGAACAGGCAAAAGATTTTATACGGAAGCTACTTGTTAGAGATCCAAAGTATGTTAACTTTTCAAAAATTTGTATAAAAACTTTTATTGTAAAGCAAACTAAAAAAGGAAACGCTTCTAATAAATGACTTTTGTTCTAATTTAGGGGAAGAATCAATTGTCAGGAATGCCTTAAACATGAATGGCTCGCATGTGAAACAAATGGTCCAATTAGTAACACTTTAAGTGCAAACACAATCTTAGTTAACGGCCAAAAGATGAAGAATGGAGAGGAGAGTGACAGCGATAAAGAAAATCAGAGTAATCGCCCAATTTGTGGGAATGTATACCACGCCATTGGCTCATGTGATGAAATCGCTAATGGATTCAAACATAAGCGCCTTTCGTCAGACACGTTTCCCGACCGTAAAGTGGTAGCCGTTGTTCCCAATGAGGCCCATAAGGCAGATGATAATCCTCCCAATAATGATAATAATAATAAATTACATATTTCTGAGACCGAAAATCTAATCTCTAAATCTCGAAAATCTCCTCCGACTCCGAGTAAAAAATTTTTTCTATCTGTCGATCATCCGAGAAGTCGTTCACTTTCACTGGAGCGCAAATCAACCACTGCTTCTTCCAGTGCATCCTCTGGTGAATCAGTTGAGCACAGCGTTGTCATGCAGTTTGAGAGCATGTCATTCACTCGAAATCATAATTACGTTCTCTCTGAAGAGATAAGTGTTGAGGAGCGCATCGGTTTTGTATACTAAGAAATTATCGCAAATAACTTTTCATAAGTATATATTTTCAGTGCAGCTATAATTTAGTAGTTTTCAAATATGTGCCTCTCATCAGCCTATCATCTCATATACCAGTGATTTCTTCTAATAAGTTGATTCACGTCTTTTATCTGAGTTTTAATTTGAAGTCCATTTGCTGTAATATTTTATTTTCGTTTATTTCTTTGTGTGTTTTAATCTTTTATCTTCCATAATAATATAGTAATGATTATTATTGAAGTGGAGATCAGTTCATGTAAATATGGTATTCGCTTAGATTATAACTACTGAGCCCTATATTTATATTTGATGCGTCCGTCGCCCAAAACTTAATATATGGTTAATAATTGATTTTACAATTGTATAAACACTAGAATAAAACAATACTTTTGTACACCTCTTTCTGTTATGTTATGTTTGTTAATATCGTGTAATTTCTATAAAACCGCTTTATTTCTATCAATTGAGACAACAGTTACTATTATTTCTTTAGGTTAGGGTTTTGTGTTTGTGTACCGAACCTTTGCTCAAACTTATTAGAAATTAAATTTCAATTTTCTTTCATTTATATATTGAGTCACTAATAAGTATTGACTGTTTTTTGACTTAAATTATTTTATTGAAAATTTAATAGATATTTAATTAAAAGCTTTGGCATTAGCTGTAAATAGTAATGAAAAATCATTTGATATAGAAATTGAAAGAAAATTGTTATTTTATAAGAGTTGACACTTTTTAGTTTATGTTTCATTGTGGACATTACACGATTACCTGATTTCCTTTTATTTTTACAGTCCATTTAATAATTTATTTTGAGTCATATGTAATTTTTCTACAACTAAATTCACTTAATATATTACATTATTATGTAATTCATAATTCATTATTATATTTGTAAGTATTGTATTTCATTCAAATAAATTTCATCAATAGTTTAATCGTATAATCATTTATTTTACTATAATTTAGAGCAAAAAACTTGCTTAAAAAGAAAATCGCAAATAAGAACTTTATTTCAGTTAAATGTTTGGGAAAAGTATTTTTTATATGAACTGATAAAATGCAAAAATAAGTTTTCACTTATCTTTCAATTAGAAAAAGTGGAATTTTAAAAATTTATTCGTTTATTTTATGTTTAACACTGTTGATACATATGTTGGCATATAATGAAGTGATGAAGAGATATCACTTCCAGATATTATCTCATAAGTCAGTACAAATTTCTCGAAATGAGTGCCATAAAAAAAGAACCATAACTTCGTCTGAAATATGACTTTTTCTTTGTTCAAGACCTTTATAAACTAAGAAATGAGTGCAAATGTGCAGTTCATTAAATAAGAAGACTAAATAGTAAGAAAAAATGAGCGCTTATTTATCTGCCCAAAAAATCTAAATTTTCACACTCAACCAATTTTTCAGAGACTCATTATTTTATTTTCTAAAAAATCTAATCCCCCTTTGAATTTATATTTTCAATTAATTTGCAAAATATTTTTGGTAGTTTTAAATAAATAAAAAAACCCAATAATTTCAAAAACCTCGTAAAATATGGATTTTCTGATTAATATTTATAGTTAGCATTTATTGATTGGTTCAAATTCTTTAAAGTGTATGATATTTGAATTGTGAGTTACATTAATTATAATGGAAACCAGACCATAACCCTTGAAATCATAACAAAAAAAAATCATTAAAAAGTTTTATTTCCTTATTTCGCTGTTCTTATTCAGAAAGGGGTTCCTTCGAAAAACTCATAAATAATTTTTTCCTATTTAAAGCTTAATATGACATATGATAAAAAGTATTTTTAGTGACCATTTTTTACCATATTTGTAAGTCTTCTCATCAATGAACCAAAAAGTTTGAGTTTTATTTTAGATCATTAAAGTCAGATCAAATAGTGCATATTAGTGTTGGCAAAAAGACTAAAAAGCTAAAAATTTTATTAGCTTTTAATTTTACTCCTGAAACTTTAATTTAGCCATTAACCTATGCTTTAGCCTTTTAGCCCTCAAAATTAAAATAGGGGCTGTTCAAATAGTGCGCACGGGGAGGGGGTTAGCTAAAAGCGTGCCCTTATTAAAGGGGGTCCCTATAAAAGTGCACACGCTTCGTATGTGTGGGAGGTTTGAAAAACACGTGTTATTATGAATTTGTTTATGAATATTAAATTATCAGCAATTAAAAGAATTAATAATAAAAACGAATTAATAAAAAGAATAATAATGTTTTTAATTCAATTGAAATTTTAAAATTTCAAAAAATTGGTTTTAATAACTTGCATTTTTGTTGGACTACATTGTAAATTATATTTATTGTTGGGGGAAGGGGGTAGCTGTGTTAAAGCTTGCGTATTTATCAGGGGGTATATGAAAACGTGCAGTTGCGTGCAAGAAGGGGGAGAGGTCACTGGTCATTCAAGATTAGGATATGCTGGTACCTCGTGTCTTATGTATAAACTTTAATTTTATTTTTATTGAGTGACAAAATTATATATTGCCTTTAAAATGCAAACAAGCCCCATGATATGGGAAGTACTCTAATAAAGGGCGTAACTCAGACGTGAAGGTTTTTTAAAAATTTTACTCAAAAGCTGAATAGGAGTTTAATATTAGTAATGTTAAAGCATAGGAAATGGTTGTACATCAAGTATAAGGGTAAAACAGTATAATGAGTAGGGTAGTGATGTTCATGTATTTACATATTCCTCATATGATTATAAATTGTATGCAAATTAATAAATGTGTACGAATTACATAAAAACAAATCAAATGATTCTACATTACTAATGCATAAAAATGCATATTTTGAGGGTTTTTTATTTTACATACATTTTTAAGGCTATGCGCTCTTTAGTGCATACTTTCCCTGATTTTCTTAAGCCGCGTTGAAATCTTATCAATAAAAGAAATAAGATTATGTTTTGGTTAACAACTCTAGATATGAAACAACTTCAGTCTCGGCAAAAATATTAAGTGGGGAAAATCAGTGTTTTTTTCATATACTCAAACATTTGAGTAATACTCAAATTAATTTGAGTATAAGTTTAAGTATATCTCAGTACTTATACTCAATTAAAATACTTTTCTAAGCGATACTTTTACTCAAATTATACTTAAATTAAATGAAAATATTTTTATATACTTTTACTTTTACTCAAAATAAAATACACGATACTCGAATACTTATACTCATACTCTTAATTTAAAAATATGAAAATAATTGAAGTATTTATAAGTTGAGGCCATACGGGAATTTAACACATCATATTCTGATGAACACATTGTGGTTATTACTTTACAGGTCACTTATTATAAATACATGAAAATAGCTAATAGAATCACATTCAACAAGAGGATTAAGAATACTTAAATAGACTCATACTTTAACTCAAACTCAAAATATTTAAAGTATTTTTACTTTTACTCAATTTAAGTAAATTTTTGATACTCAAAAAACACTCGAGAAAATAAAGCCTTAATTTGAAACTTAGATGTACAGTATAATTAACAGTTAAAGAAGTTATGAATTGCAATTCTCATCTATAACTTCATGTGATGTTGAACACACTTTCTCTAGATATAAAAATTGACTAGCTCATAATCATAGAAGTTTTAAATTTGATAATCTAAAAATAACATTTGTAACAATTTGTAATTCTCATTAGTAATATCCAATAGCTTTCAATGAAAATACATTGTAGTATATGTTTTCAATTTGAACCTAATCTATAGAATATATTTTGTTGCATATTTTCAAGATTTTAAGCGCATAAATACATACATATTTTGAAATTTTTAAATACATATTTTCACTACCCTAATAATGAGATATATTTCAATATATGCTAGGTATATTTTGTGATAGTAAAGCATAGCAAAGGGTTCTTGTTATCAAAAATCAAATGATACTTTTAGCTTTTAATTGATTTAAATTTGAAATTTGTTTTTAATTTAATTTGTCATTAGATTTAATACGGAGCCCATTTAGTCTTTTATATCAATTATTTTCGTTATCTGCATTCATTTTACGTAGTTTTTTGGGGTACGCGACCAGTTGTATTCAATAGAACAGAACGATCCAAAAAGAACAGAAAGATAGCTTAAGAAACGCTGTCACAGACTTTCTAATTTTAATTTTGATTATTCAAAAGTTTTTATCATTTCCTTATTAAATTCTCATTTTATGTATGCGAAGCCATCAAATTAATGTTAGATAACTATTTATTTAATGCAACTTATAAAGGATTTCTATATTTATGACTGATTAAAAACTTAAAGCACAAGATAGAGTTCATGCTTAAAATTGCACTTAACTTCAGATCTCAACAAGATATCTATATAAAAATCTAATGTCTTCGCTGTCTTTTATTTAAACTTATAATTCAACAAATGAAAGGACTTAATTTCAGATTAACTTTATTACTATGAAGTTGAGTTTTAAGTTAGTTATCTTTTATATGAAATAAAGTGCTGTTCACAAATAGTCGTTAATTCTTAAAAGAAAGTCTGCGACATTTGATTCAAATTATGACTTCATGTCAAATAAATCATTTTATTCAATAATTTAAGTCAAAATTATACGACTTTTTTACGATAAAAAACGCATTTTATTATATTTTATAATGAAAACCAAAGTTTCCGCAAATTTGTTGCTCAATCTTGAGATTCGCAGCGAAAAAATCTTAATTATAATAATGTTTACTTCACTAGTTTTTTCAATTCATGCATAACTAGATTTAACATTTTTTTGGTTTGTAACGTATCTGATTTCTGAGACATCGTCATAAATGTTTTCATTTTCAACACTTATCTCATCTTTTGCAGACCCTTTGGTTGTAAAATCTATATTTTGCGAATTTAGTTTATTTTTTATCGCATTATCATTTCGTTTTCGTTTTTCCATTTTTCGCATTCGAATTGAATTTCGTTTAAAATTATTTTCTTCTTTGGATTTTGATTGCTTTGCAAAATAGTATTTATAAAAAATTAAACAAATTATAACAATTATAATTATACCACCGATAGTACTGAAAGTTATAACATATGTTAATTTGTTTGAAGCTTCTGTTTTAGTGCATTCATTATTCTTATCTACGCTAAGCTTTGAGATGCATTGACACCGACGATGTACTGAACAAAAACTATTTCCATCAAACGATTGACATTCTTCTGATAGTTCACAGGTTTGATTGTATTGCTCTGGAATTAAAAAAAGATTTAAATAAATAGTTTGAATGCAGCATAAATTACAGATACTGTATCCCAAATATCTGTTTACAGGTTTTTCTAATTAGCTATTAATTTCAATTTAACGTTTAGAAACTTAATTTAAAGCTTAAATAACTGTAAAAAAAACTTGAAATAACTGATGTTTCAATAACTACAGTATCTGCATATAATCCTTAATTATGTCAATAGATTAAAAATGATTGCGTCCATTAATGATTACCAAATTATATGATATATGAATACCGTTCAAGTTATCAGTTCTGTATTACAGTAGTTTATAAAAAAGTTAAAGATAGTCAATCTCTAAAGCTTTTGATAGACTTAAGTAAATAACTTTTAACAAACAAAACATTTGAAAGTCAAAACTTTAAAACAATATTTTTCTTCCGGGTTATGTACTGTACAAACTTCTCAAACATCCCTAAGATATGATAACTTTGTTTTGACTGTTGAAGAAAAAGTTAAGTTTATATATTGAACCCTTTAGCAAAAACGTTGTCTAATGCTTGTGATGACAAATATGAAACTCTATATCTTAAATACTTCTTAAACATTAACATCTGAAAAATTTAGAAATGCTAATAAGTAGTGCTTTACCATTAATGACTAGAAGGACAAGTAATTCTAGAATTACTATATAATACATATATAGTATTATCGTAAATATAAGTTATATTGAGAGCAAACACTAGTAAGAAAATCGGCTCTAATAACAAAATAAGATTTAAACTGATCTCATTTACAGCAAACATTTCAGTACTTATTTCCTCACTTTCTATGGAGCCGTTGCTCTCTAATAGTTTCGAAATTTTTTGAACTGAATTATACTGTATTCTTGTATATAAATTTAAACATTACTATCTTTAAGAATGTTGTGACCAAATTATTTTGTTCAAAATATTTAAGGAAAGGGTTGTTAAACTAGAGCGCTATACATACTAATGAGTAAATGCATCTCTTAATCATTGGAATCTGTATTTTACTTATGACAATAGAACAAACTGTTTAAGTTTGAACTAATTTGGACTCATACCTAATACATGTAATATTAGTCTAATTCTAATGTTTTTAATGGCAGTGCCAAATATTTCAACTTTTTGTTCATTCATATTTGAATCCTTCAGTTTCATTCTTTTCTGCATTCAATTTACAGATTAAGAAAAAATTAATAACTAAAGCAATTTAATGAATAGGTATTGTAAAAGATTGTTTACTTGGTGAAAGACATCTGGGTTCTGGGGCTTCTAATAAAATATATTCAGGCAGACATCGACACGATTTGTTTCCATTAATATCTTCACAAATAATTTCGTGATGGCCTCCAAACTGACACTGTTCTGTCACAAAACATGATTCTAAAAGGTCTTTGTCTGAATCAAATGCAAAATAATATTTTATAGGCTTTTATATACAATGTTAAGATGAAATACTTTTAAGACAACTGTCATCATGACTAATAGGAGCTGATTTACTGCAAATACATTTCGAATTCTTGCAAATATTGCTAAAGCATTGATCACCGAATAAACATTGATCGTCACTATTGCCCAGTTCTGAATCCAACAAAAAATTCAAATTCAAAAATTCAATTTTATATTGATATAAGAAAAGTCATTTTCACCATTTATCACGAATGTGAAGTTTGTTCCCAAATAATATTCTGAGTTCGAATAATTAGCGTTCATTACCTTTGTTTCTACCAAATATTGTCCGCTGTGTTTATTTCCGACATTCGAAATAATGAATCCAATATTCAAAACCAATTCATTTCCTTTATAAAGTTGAGTGTCTGTGATCTTCAATCTTTCAGTTTCTAATTGAGGGTGTTTTGTAACTAAAGTTATATTTACACAATTATTGAGCGATTTGTTCGATGAATTTGTCATTTGATTGAAGCACTCAAACGAATAATTGAAAGTATATTTACAATCGATTATAAGTTGTGACTTGAAATTAAGCTGAAATATTGTATTTGTATTATTAAATTTATTGCCATCTCTTTCACAATTAAATTCCTTAAACAAATCGAAAGAATTGATGAACTTTTCAGAATTGAAACCATTAAATAAAGTTAAACAAAATATCAAATAAGTTGTCATACGATTAAAATAATTATAAGAAATCATCTTTTTGTTGAAATGCAAGTAATCATAATATTTAACAATATATATCCAATTTATAATTGTTTTTTTATCAACTTATAAGATAAATTGATAACTACGTCATTTGACAACAATTTATCGCATTTTTTTACTTTAATTTTTACTCCCTTTCACTTTTATATATTTAGAAACGATTGTATTATATTTTGAATAAAATAAATAAACGAATATTTAAGAAATTCTTATATTAATGTTGAATAATGCAAAATACAAATGATTAGAATTATGTGAATATAAATTAAAGAAACAATAAATATTTAAATGCAGAAAAAAGTTAACATCATTACTAAAGTACATCAAGATTTACAATTATTCCTAATAATGTATTCTATCCTAAACTTAATAAATAAAACTACAATACGTTTATATTTCACACTAAAATGTTTGAACTCTTTAAAAAATTCTGATCAAATCTAAATAGAAAAGATCCAAAATAATTGTAGTGATCAATGAGTATATTTATGGAATATATTATAATACAGAGTAATGTCGTATTCCTTACAGTCATTTATTTTCAAGTTTTTGGGTCTAATTTTCAAAACGTTTCATTTGATTGTAATTCAAGTTTAAGTAATTAAGTGATAATAACGGAAGATATCAAAGTTTCTGAGAGTTTACAAATCAGATTCAAATCAAATATTTGGAATTCAAAGTTTTCCGATCTGAAAACCTTCAGATCAGATCAAAACCAAGTCTAAGTTATTCAAAATAACAAATATTTTTCAAAATCCCAAAAATAACAATAATATCCTATAATTATTTAAATCATTAGAATTATATTAATATTATTAGAGACTAAATAATATCGAGAGAGCACTAATTAGTGGAAAAAGGGATTTAACTCTCAGTTAACATTGAAGATATACATAACTCTTCGAATGTTTTGGATTTAAAATGTAAACTATAATACATGAACGAAAAACAATTAAAACAATTAAAATTAAAATAAGAATAACCGGAGTTTATCTTTTGTCAGAACTTTTACGAATACAACTTGAACTTTGTTGTGATGTAAGGCCATAATAATGAGACTGTGATGGAGACGACGTTGTGGTGGGACTGGAAGTGGTCACACAATTGCTAGAAAATGGTGGAGATATTGTCTGATATAATTGGGTTGAATGTGGAGTTGGATTCATTGCCATCGACTCATTGTTGGCATGAAATGAAGTCAATGAATGATTACGACCGGGAGACTGACTCACGGCCTGTCCAGGACTTGAAACTCGCAAACCTTTACTTTGGAAATCAGAGGGAGAGTTGGTTTGCATACGAGGAGAAGAGGCCGCAGATATTCCTGAGTGTGCGCTCGCAGGAGATGACTGATGACTGACACCAATTCCGCTTGAATTCAAGGTATTGAGCGCACCATTAATAGGGAAAACATTATTTGATGGAACAGTTAGTCTCGCGTTGACCGCCAAAAGTTGGTCTCTACGAGACATTAGATCTCTAACTCTTTCTTCTAATCGATTATTTTCAGATCGCAATTGATGTAAACATGAAAGAAGTGATGCGATATCGAAATGTTGCGCCTGATCTATAATGAATTGCGAGCCCTGAGACCATTGACGTTCCAATAACTGCTCCAAAGTTTGCGGATAATCACAACTAATTTTAATAAAAACCATAAATAATGTTTCAAAAATAATATAAATCAAAATAATTTGATTACTGACTCATTTTGTTTAGAAGTTTTGGACAATGATTTAGAAGATGGAAGCGGTCCGTTGTGCTCTTGAGAGAACATATTGGTTGCAATACAACCATTCAATGAGGTTTGCGATGATGTATTATATAATGAAGAAGTGCTTGCATTAGAAGTTAACTGTATGTAACCATTTTGCAAAGGAGTCAAATTTGGTTGATTGACAGGAATTGACCTGAATTAACAGATGGCTTATTAAATGTGTACACACCTTATGTGTTCAATAAATATAAGTTTTACATTACTCTCTAGTAATTTTAATTTCAATTGCTATGCATTGAGTCAATTAAATAAAGAAAAAAGTGCTTCAACATTGAAATTATCGAAATTATTATTTAAATAGCAAACAGGATTCAGTTTTGTAGGGAAGACAACTCACCGGTAATAGTTATGATCACTATCAGCTATGACTACGACAGAATTAACGGCATTCCTAATGCAAATCAATTTTAATAAATAAAGAAACACAAGTGTGCAAAATGTTAATTGAAAGAGATGTACAGTATGTGTGCACTGAAGAACATCCTCACATCCATCACATGCACAGATCAACAAAGAGTTGAATAAATAATTAATTTCTTAACTTAAAAAACAATAGACTACTTACTGAATACCATTATTTACAGGTATATTACTATTAGTTTCAGTTTTCTTTTTTCGTACTCTTTTAATTGGAACTGTTTTAGAGTCACTGTAATCCTTAGCCGCAGACTTTGTCTTTATCGGTGCACTAAAAAGATGGACTCATTTCAATATTCAATCATATAATTACAGCAAAACTAAATTTAATACTTGTTCTGTACATACACTGAAACGGTTGACTTTTTTATTTTTTTCTTATCAATGCCTGAATCAGATTTGGTTCGTTTCACTGGAATGACATTTTGTGGACTCATTTCAAGGACTGACTTATGAGTCTCAACAACTTTATCAGTTGTCGAAGAATTTAACGAAGAAAATATTGAAGCAAATAGTGATGGATTCGGAGATTTCATCTCTACATTTGAAGGAACAGTAGGAGGAATCGGAGTCGGACTCAGTGGAGGTCTTGATGTTTGAGGTGATGCCGATGCGGATGAGGTAATGGACTTCTTTTTCTTCTTATTAGTGGTGTCGATAATGCACTTATCTATAGAAGAGTCGACGTTAACAGGCGATGAGTTAACTTTTGTTGAACTAATATTGTCGTCAGAATTCATTTCACTTTTAATTTTACTGACAGTTGAATCGAACCTAAAGGGTTGGATCGCATTGTTTGAGTTCGAATGTATAGAACTCGGGGAAGCGATCGAAGCATTTGATGAAATACTATTAGTTTTTGTCGTCTTTTTCTTGGGATGTTTTATGATATCACTTAATTGTTGGATCATATGCTGACGCGAAGGAGAAAACTTTTCAGGACTTGATTCAGGGGTGGCGTTATCATTGGGTATCGGCTTAAAGGCTGGAATAGGTTTTATATTTCCGCCCTCTTTCTTCTGTTTCACATTAATATTGAGTTTAAGACATCATTTTATACAAAAATTGTTTAAATCAAAAGACTTACAAGTTTTTGGTAGTGATGACTGCAATAACCACAGTATTTAACCTATTAGTGAGAAATGACACAAATTTTATTGAAATGTAAATCTAAATAAGGCATACATTGTCCATATTATTTCCCGCCTCTTCGCATAGAAGTCCTGCTGCCTGTGCACTAAAATATGTTCAATATATAAATTATATTGATAATTAACTGATAGTAAGAATGGTCACAAACCACGTCACGTGAAAGTACTGACGACAGCCCTGTTTGTTGCACTGCATACAGGCGCCCACTTTCGCTTTCACGTCTTTTCCCTGTTCTTCGCATAACGAACAGGTTCTGCTGTAACGTTCGGGTGGAACCAACTGAAGAATAATCGGTTCCATTGTATTATTGTTACCAAATCTCACTTCAGGTATATAAAGAGCACAAACAACATGAGCCCAATTGCCGTTATCCGTACGCTTTAGAGCTCCGTCTTTTGATGGACACAATTCACACCTCTATTCAATTGAAACAAAACAATTACAATACAATCTCTTATCAGTTTTATCTATAGATATGGTTTTCTATTATATCTTCATTTTATAGTTAAAACATTTATTTTACTCAAACGAAAGTAAAGAATTGATTAAACGAAACGTTAATACTTATTAAACAAATAAAGTGTAAGTTTTTCTGATTAATACTTTCTCTCTCGTGAGACAGACCGAACATTTTAATGTTTATGTCAAAAGTTATGAAAGTAATAAATATATTGATATATATGTAGAGCGAAGAGAAGACATACCACTCTCGCCTGTCGTTCCTGTGACTCACACTTTCTGCAAAACCAGGGACCGGTCGGTACACACACTATGCCGTAACAGGCTATACATGAATACATTAGAGATTCAAATGTCAATTAATAATGGGTGACAATGATTGTAATTGGTGCGACACATACCCTGATGTACGGCTACATTACATCCGTGTCCATCGCAATACACTAATGGGTTTTCATAAAATCCTCGTTCATCTGAAACATTGAAAAGACAGAAATATAGATATCCTCTTGAACTGTGATAAGACTGTTGGTGGTGTGATATACCTCCGCAAACACAACAACCCCCTAACATCTCTTTCATTGTTTCTCTAATATTATTAAAACAAATAAATGTTTGACAACAAACAGATGAGAACTAAAGGTTGATATGAAGTCCATTTTGAAGTCAACCATTGATTTGTCTGTTATTATAGTGAGAGTGAAGTGAAGTCGCGCTCAATCGCTATAATATCGCCATATTATGAGTTTTTGTTTTTTGTCATATATAGTGTTGTAATCACACGTAAGATGGCATTGCATTGCATTCATTGCATTCAAACACAGTTTATATTACTGTTTAAAAGATTTAATAATTTAAACAATTTTAAACAATTTAAGAAATTTAAAGAATTAATAACTGCACGGATAGGCCGATAGGTGAGGTACCCCCTTATGCCCCCCTTAAGCCCGTAATAACCTTATAATATTTAGTATAAAGTAAAATAATTGAACACAATTTAAAGTTAGTTAAACTGTATATTAAACTAAGTTTATTATAACTCTATATAATGTTAGAAAAGCTGTGAATGGCACCAATGCATGGCATTCGGATTAAACCGTCAATTTCTATCCATGACCAACACTTTTACGGTACATTACTTAACGACTTATCTTATAAAGTACTGACAGTATACTTATACTTATATACAGTATGATATATAACGAAGTTCATAGACCAGCTCAGGCTCAGCTCAAAAAGCCTTTTGTAACCTTAGACTTATGCTCAGTGGGTTTGAGCTAAAGCTGCATGCGGGGCACCAAACCGAGGTTCGGTTCGGTTCGGTTCGGTTCGGTTTTAGTTTTTCTGAGGGTCGCGGTTCGCGGTGCGGTTCGGTTTGAGTTTCACCTATAGCGGGGGACCGCAAAGAACCGCAAATTATTTCATGTAATATTAAATTTGAAGTAAATAAATAAATTCCTTTACAGCTATGAATTTTTGTGCTAAACAAAAGATTGCGCCAAAATTGATTCATATATACGTTTAAAATCTATATAAAAATTTATTTATTGTGATTTAGAAAGCAAAGGAACTATTGATAAATATGTTGATAAAACTTTATTTAAAAAGTTATTAACTGATTTGAACCATACCTGGACAATATCCGAACATTTGGGAGGGTTTAATCTCAACATATGTTGAAAAACTCATCGTGTTTAATAGGCAACTTTTACTAAAATTGCTGTTCCTGCCAAAACTTTTTAATTTCTCCATTTTTGGAGTATTATTTAAAAATAATAGATTTTAATGCCATTGTTTGATGCATTAAAGCATAGCTAATTACAAATCTTTTAATAAATGTTGAAATATTTTAACAAAATCAAAGGCGAGACCAAAGGATTTTTTAATTTTTTAGAAAAATATTTTAGGAAATAAAATCAAAAGGATGACCAAGTTTCAAATTACGATATTTTGACTTTTAAATATTTTGGTGGGGTGTAGGGGGCTCACACCCTAGACAAACCTCCCTTATCCTGGTATGGATTTGAACACATAATTGACTGAATTAATGATATATTGATTGAGCTGATGCCATATTTGACTGAATTAACTACTTCCTGACAGATTTGAAGTCATTTATTAATTAATTTACTATTTATTGGCTGATTTAAAGTCATATTTAAAAATTTGCGGTTATCCGCGGGGACTAATGTTAGCAGCTCGGTTCGGTGCGGTTCGGTTCGTCTAAATTTGTCTTTGGAACAGCTTTAGTTTGAGCCTGGGCTCAGGCTTAAAAGAGAACCACTCGACCACTTACCAGCAGATTTCAAAAATATTTTCACCATTTCAACCTTATACCACAACTGTCATTTAAATAGGTTGAGTCCAAGAAGTCTATTAGTTATAGCATAGATGCCCAACATACGGTTCCCAGGGCCGGATCCGGCCCGCTGAGCAAAATTTTTGGCCCCCAAAACCAAAAAAAATTACGTTACCAAAAATATAAATTATTATTTAATAAAAAGTCCAGAAAACTATTTATAAAATAATAATTTACTCTAAA
>JAQGCH010000117.1:0-33038 GCA_034699485.1 Nanhermannia elegantula
GCCTTTTGTTTGACTAAATAAAGGGCATAAAGGGTTGCAGTGATTCACTGCAAAAACAGGTATAAGAGAATTGACTTCAGTTTTGCGTTATTTATGTATAACTATAACAACAAAACACATGTGACATACATTTGTTTGTATTGTTTTTGTATTGAAAACAAACATTTCATTCAATTTAAATGTAAGTGTTATAAAAGTCTATATTTATCACAATTACTGTATATTTGTCTAATGTTGCGAAACAATATTTCATTTTAAACGAAACAACTTTTTGCACATCTATTAAAAGCTGGAAAACAAACAAACAATTAATTGCAATGATTTGAAAGCAAATTCTCAATAAAGCCATTCATGAGATCTTTATTTACTATTAATTAAAATATATTTTAGTTAAAAGTTTGTTAAGTTAGTGAACCATTAAATTGCAGATCAGTTTGATTTGGATTTAGATTAAAGAACTGCTGAAAAAAGTGTTAATAATAATATAAAAAGAGCCCAAATGTCAAGAGGAGGTCGAGCTGTAGGCAAAAGAAGAGGCGGAGAGAATGCGCTGACGTTTTCATTGGAATCGATGGGTTTGTCTCGAGGTGAGACACTTCCGCCGCCAACTCTTCAACCGCCGGCACTCTATCCGGCAGTTAACTTAAAGCCGGCTCCGCTCAGAAATAATGAGATCGACAACTATTTGCTGACTCTTAAGCAAGAATTTAGGTTATCGTTAACCACATCTAAATATTATATCAAACCATCAAAAGAAAAGCCAAACATTGAAAGATATTCTGATAAATACGAAAATATAGTCAACGAAAGTGTAATGAATGGCAATGACTTAGAAATTGGTATAAATTAAGTCTAATAGAGAGATAAATGTTGAATAAATACATAATTTGTTTGATCTGACAATCAATAGACTGGAGATTATTTCCGTCAGAATTATGTCTCGAAAAGAAGCGAAAAATCACTAAAAAAATTGAAAAACCCATTCATAAAGATTTTGATAAAAAATTAGAAAATTTGTCCGCAAAAGAAAACGAAGAGAAGAGCGAAGACGAAAAAAGTAGTCATGAATTGGAAGAAAATGCGACCGATGATGAAAAAGTGGAAGAAGTGGAAGACGTTGAAGAAGTAAATTATTATTTAAATTTATATTAGTTTTTATGATTTTATACAAATTATAATTTATTTAATAGGGAACTGATTATACGTTTACATATTTCGATAACGGAGAGAATTATTTGGACGACTCGGACGACAATCTGGATGAAGGACCCACTTATTGACTCTCCTCTGTGTCCATAATTAATGCATTACTCTATATATAACTTATAGTATGTGATAATAAAACAATGGTTTAAAAAATTAAGTAAATTTATTGCTAAGAATAATGTAAATTAAATTTTTTTTATTAAGTCAATAAAATTTAATGATTTTTGATATGAATATTAGAAATAGTATTATTATGTGATTCACTGATATATAGCACGTACAGGATGGGAAACAGAAAACACAAAACAAATGCTAATACCAATAGATTACACCAATTGATACCATAATCTGATTCATCACATGACAAAAAGGCACTTCTTTTAAGTTTTGTTGACTCGTGTATTGTATAATCAGTTCCGTTAATAGGGACTAAGTTTTGGTCTAAATGTCTAACATTTGAAGATTCGATAACTGTTTTCGTAGATTCTCTAATTTTCTGAAGATCTTCGTCCATATGGTTGAGAAATTTGAAGGCGTCGTCACTATTGGTTCGATTCAAATGCTGTGAAATTCCAATATTAACTGTCAAAGAGTTGGTTCGAGGCTTTTGAAGCTCTGACTCATTAAGCTCTATTGTATTCAAATCACTATTATGTGAGTCCAAAAGCGAACGACTATTCACCTGATGTATTAAAACATCGCTAAGAATACCATACTTTTTGACCGGAAGTCTCAAAAGTCTGAGGCCATAGAATTCCTGATCAGTTATCAAATGATTGATTTGTTTTATTTTAGACACAGAACAGCCGTAACGCAAAGCAATACTCTGTAAAGTGTCGTTCTCTTGGATCTGATAATTAAGATATTCAATGAGTGAATCATTTTTAGTCAATTCTGAGTTTGAATCACAACTCAATTCATTGTTTTGCTGATTGTTCCTATTCTTTAATTTAAAATAATTATTATCATTAGTAGAAAATAGATTGTCATCAGAGTCTTCATTGTCTTGAGTGTCATCGTTTGGTCCATAATATGGATTATCAAAAGTATATAACTTTTCTCTTTCGTTATAATTATTTTCTAATTTAGCGCTTTTATAATTATCTTTTCGCCAAAAACTCAATTTCGTTGATCTGTCTGATTGACGTCTTAATCGTGAACTATTAGCTGATCCACTTTTCCATTTGAAGTCTTGACTCATTACATATTAATAAAGGTCTCCAAACGTTTCAATAATAATAACAATTAACAGATAATAAACAATAAGTGATCACTTCTTAAGAAATTGATTTTTTAAATTTCGATTCATATCTCATAATTGATATAATTTTTTAAAATAAACTTTTGTTTAACATTTTGAAACTCTATTTGAGTTCAAATATTTGTAACAAATTAGAAACAAAAATAATTAAATTAAAGCATAAACCAAAAGACAATTAATTGTGATTCACAAGTGTTTCTAAAAAAACAAATCATTGCCTCAAATGTGTGTCAAGTTATTCATTAATGCGATTAAAAGACGAATTTATATTTTTTTTATTGAGTTTAAAGTTTTTTAATTCTGTAAAACATTTGATTACATCCAACGTTTGTATTATTTTTATATTAAATACAGTGCTTTTAAAGCTTATAAAAGTACCAAATCTTGACTCGATTTACATGAAGTGTTGCGTCAAATATTACAATAGACTCAAAATAATTGTCCAAAACAGGAATTACGTGAATGTATAAAAAATTGTAAAAATAACAATGGATTAGTTGAGTGTTCTGTCATAGCAGTCATGTTTGCCGTTATTTACGATAAAAAATTATTATAATATAACTCAAAATCTGTTAAAATTGAATCAAATTAATAGTTTGGACAAAACTAACGACAAATACGATATTAGCGGACAAACAGACAAACTCTGAGACTTTGCTTACAACGACTTTCCATTAAATAATATGAAAATCGTAACAATCGTTGGTTTTATTTATTTAAAATTTTATTAAAATAGTTATTAAATTATTTTGAATTATTACGAATTGTGATTCACTCTAATTGTGCGCCAAATTATGACAATTTGAGTCAAATTATTAGACTTTGAAGTGTTTTTGTGGACAATAATTGTAATGACTGTGAAATTGATTGAAAAGAGAGCTCTTTTTTGGTTATTGTTTAATGAATTGAAGTTTTTTCTCCACTTTTTAATGCTTACCATTTCAGTGCTTTCAGAGATTTGAGACTCTTTTAAATGAAGATTCGCTTCAACTCCAGTTCAAACACATATTGATTCAAACAAATTAATTACTTTTAATATTAATCATAATTTAATACAAATTTGAATGACTTTTATGAGTTCCGAAATGAAGTCATCAACAGATGAATCGTCTAATTGTTCGTCAATTAGTTATCAATTGACTCACTCATTGGTGAAACCATTTAAGCCTAAAATGGATTATCCTTTGCTTGATTTGGACGGAACTGCGATTGAGAGACATGTCTGTGACCAGTGTTTGGATACATTCTTGTTTGAGTCGAGTCTCAAATGCCATTTAGAGCGCAGATCTGTTAAGATCTCATACTTTTGTGATAAATGCAAACTAAGACTCAACTTCTTCAACAGATGTGCTCTTCTGTCACACATCGGGTCGCACAACGAGAACAAATCTGATAATAAGCTTGAGGTCTCACAAGTGTTTGTATCTCCGCTTCCATTGACTCAGTTATTGGCCGAAGGGATGGCCGCTAAGCATACGTTGCGTTATAAGAACAATACTATTGATAATAATGTTAATAATAATTGTAATAAAGATAATAAACGATCCGATAATTCAATAATTGATAAAACAATTGAAAACAATTCAACCATTAATAGCAATAACCAATCAGTTGAAAGCCATTCATTACAAAGAGAGCAAAACAATACTAGTAATCAAACAAATGAGACAATAAGTACCGGCATTTCTAATAATTTAATTAAGAAAAAAATTCTCATCAAAAAGTCGAGTCAGGTCTCATCAGAGCTAAAGTGCAGCGAATGTAACACTAGTTTGAGTTCGGTGTCTATTCGTGAACAGCATTTTGTGCAAAACATAGAAATGGTTTTGCCGTCAAATCAATGCAAGATCTGTCCCATAATATGTCCCACAAAATGCAGTCAAACCGTTCACAATAGGCTTCATTACGACAACAAAAAGAATCTGATTTGTCCCGAATGTGGCACAAAATGTGATGATTTAAAAGAGACTGATTTCATAACTCATATCATTATAAGTTGTCTTCATTTTAGTCGTCGTTTAGTATATGAATGTATTTTTTGCTCCAATAGAATGTCATCTCTCTCCGCATTCATTCAACACATTAAGTCATTGCATACCAAACAATACTTTCAATGTTCTCAATGTTCGTTCAAATATGAAAATGATTTGAAACTCAAAGAACACCAAACAAATAGTCATCCGAATGATATGCGACGAAACCTTATATTCAAGTGTCCTATTTGTGAGACTGAACTCATGTCGAGTAACTCTTATTTCGAGCACATCTCTAACCATCAGAAGAAGTTATGCGGTTTCGCGAAGTTTTTATTTGGTTGTCACGAATGTAATCAATCATTTATTAATAAAAACGATCTTAAACTCCATTTGAATGAGTTTCACATTCACAGCAAAAATGAATTTGAAAAGAAGGCGTTTTTTAATAAATTAACTCAAGAAATATCAGTTCAGTTCAGGCTAAGGATTGGCACCCAATGTGAAACGTATACTAATAATAAATTAAGTGATAAAACAGATTCATCGGTAGTAAAGCCTAACACTGAAAAAAGAAATATTTCTCAACTAAATGGTGACCAAAATAGCATTAATGGTCGTCCTGTTAAGCATCAGATGATTGAGAATAAGACTCCAGTGACTAATAATAGCCAAACGTGTATTAAAGAAGACGAAAGTAATTCTAATACAAAAAAGCCAATAAATCCTAAATTATTTAAATGCAAAGAATGTGGACTCACTTTTCCGGTTATACAGACGTTGAAAAGGCATTTAATTCTTGAACATCGTATACATGATGTGGAAACTTATGTCAACAAAATTAATGTTGAAATACCCGTACTTTTAACTGAACCTCAATTACCGAAAGAAGTGGGAGAAAAAAAGCTTTCGGAGATTTTAGATAATGAAGAGTCGACTGACACGATGTGTCCGATCTGTTCTCTCAAATTTTCTGATTCTAAAGAACTCAAAGTTCACGGTAGAGTGCATGGGATGGCTTTCATAAAGTCGTGCCAAAAGAAAACTACTTAAAAATGAGCGGTTCCGCTCTCATTCATTCCTTTAAAATACAATTTAATATTTGAAACTTTGTTAAATATTTTATATTTTTTCCAAATTCAATCATTTTTTAAATTTATTTAAGGCATTAATTAATTAAAAATTTTTTAATGAAGTGTTTTATTAATATTTATTTATTATAAAGTAAAAGATTTCATTGTCTCTAATAATGATTTGTAAGACAAATCTCAAAATTATTAAAAATTAAATTGAGTTTATTTTTGACTTTTTATTAAGCAAAATACTGCTAACATATCAGTTATTGGTAGCGATGTATCAGTTCCAGGAACTCGAACTCAAATTAAGAATTTGAGTCCCAAGAACTGAAACTCAAACTATTTCAGTTCCAGTGGTTATAGACATTTAACGTTCATAATTAAGTTTTTGAACTCATAATTAATGATGCCCATAGGCTCAGGCTGAGCCTAGGCTCGAGGGCCTTTTTTGAGGCTCAGGCTCTAAGGTTTAATGTAGCTATGGACTCGGAGAAATTTTCCTGAATTTAATTAGTTCTGTAGCAATTTTTAAAAATGTCATATCTTCGATTTTTCTGTCGCCTAATATAACAAAAATTGATAGGAACTAAACTTAATTCTCTTTATTATGGTGACCTTACAAATTAGTGCTACTCTATGAACAACTGAACACTTTTCCGAATATTAAATAAATTAATAAAGTGTATATAATTGCTAGAAATGAAAGTTTAGAAGGTCCAGGCTCAGGCTGAGGCTCTAGGTTTTGATTCTAGGCTCAAGCTCAGGCTCTAAGCATTTCGAGCCTAGGCTCGCCAGGTTCAGGCTCAGGCTCGGCTTTTTCGAGCCTATGGACATCATTACTCAAAATATAAGTCCTATAAAGGTCCAATACTATTACCTGTGCTCATAACAATAACTAGCACTAATAACCCTGACCAATCCCTGTCCCCACAATATAAACCTATACTTTCCCAAAACTAACTGTAATACCTTATAGTGCGTAACGGCTATAATTTAATTTTAATAAAAAGCTTTCTATTATATGCGAAAAGCGATTCATTTACTTAACTACTATTTTAAATGTGTCCTAAGATGTGCCGCTGTCCACAACCCAAGCTCTAACACTAAACCCCACGACTACATTCCTACACCAGGAACTGGAACTTGATTTGGAACTCAAACTAATTTCAGTTCTAGGAACTAGAATTCGAACTCGAAATAAATCAGTTCGAAGAACTGAAACTCAAACCAAATTTTTTCAGGAACTGAAACTCAAACTAAATTTTGGAAATAATACACTAGTTATTGGTAATCAAAAATTATTGAATAATAAGACAATTAAATTCTTAAGTTGATTAATCCGCTTAACAACTATAATTGGGCTAACCTTATAAACTCAATTGAATTGGGTTTGAAATTTTGAAACCAACAAATATTTGGCTTCACCTCAATCCACCAAATCTACTAAACCCATGTTTTAATACCTTTTAGCAAACTTTGCCCTTTTTAACTCTCATGAAATTAACTAATTTGAAAAATACAAGGTTAAAAACGCTTATTATTTCTCTTAGAGAACTTACATTATAAAAATTTTTGTTTATTTTATAATAGTATCTTATGAGAAAAGTGTTTATTTTTAGTTTACATAAGGAAACCTGTAAAATTCTAGCTTCCTTCTTGGCGGCTATCGTCGCCCACGAAAACGATAAACCATAATAGTGATGGAGATTTCACTTCCAACCCCATGGGATGGGATTGGAGTTAAAATTTCTAATGTTTTCCATCACTGAACCATAACCTACGTTGGATCGCTTGTTGCTTAGGTTAGGTTCATCTTTACGTTGCACCAAACTTATAGAGGAATATAACAAAATTTAATAAAAACTGCAATATCTCGAAAAATACTTTTAAAAACCTCGTATTTTTGAAGTAGTGTTTTTCCTGAGAGTTAAAAGGGTAAATGCTATAAGGGTATTAGTGGATTCGGTGGATTGAGGTGCTCCCAAATATTTTCTGTTAATGCTTGTTATATTTGTTTTAGACTAATTTGCAGACTAATTCAAATTTGCATTAATTTTCTTGAAATTAACTAAAATTTTAGATTTAATTACGCTGTAAATCGAAACACGCATGAAGTTTGGTCATCAGTTCAACAATTTTTCTGATGCATTGTTACCTTTGCCTAAAAATAAAATTACTCATTCACTGATACAATTGAGAAACAAATCAATTACTACAGTATTTCGAAAGATTTTCTATGTATTGACGATCGAAGTAATTACTCAATTAATTAATATATTTGTGAGCTCTCTGGAAAACTTTTAAAACTAATTTGAAGCTATCTATCAATTACTACTTTCTAAGGCAAATGACTTTTAATTCATTTTCCTTTCGACGACTTCATCACGAATCTCAAGTGATTTTTTCACTTTTATCTCTATTTTAAGCATAATCTCTATTGTTTTGATTAATTATCCATTATTTTAATTTATTACTTGACTGAGTTTCCAATACTTTAATTATCTCGAAATCTTTTAGTAACTTAAGTTACTATGAAATTGACGAAAAGGAATTCTTTTTTAACATTTAAGCTTAAAGGCTATAAAATTGAAAAATTTCAAGTTAAAAGCATTCTCTGGACATTTCTGTGTTTAGATAGCTTTAGAAGCTATCTTCTCCCTCTTCTCCGATCTTCCCTTTTCTGTTAAAGCACTATTATTTTGTACTCACTTTTTATTTTCAACTCTTTAGCACTGCTTTAGTACATTCCTTTTTCTACTGTCGTAATTAGAATCAATGTGTGTTCAACGCAGACCTCAATATTTTGGATGCTCCAGGGGTTGAGCTTTCGTTTTTTCTTAAAAAATCAATGTAAGTTCAAACTCAATTACAAGAATTCGCCAAAATACTAAAGAGAGGCCAAAACTTAACATAAGGAAATGTCTGCTGAAGTGATATTTGCAGGCATTTTCACTTTATAACAGTTAACAGTTATTTCTTTGTTCGACAATTTCTCTCATTTATTCAGTTATTTCGTTGAAGGAATAAAATTCAACATTTGTTTTAAGTTTATAAGCTATAGAGCAGAGATTTCTAAACTTTCTACATTTTCTTCTATAATTCTGATTGAAGTCACGGACTCTCCAATTGTTGAACGCATTTTGCGCATACTGTATATACTTACTGGACTTCATTCTGTAAATCTTAAATTAAATTCTTACTTATATAGATACAGATAGTGCATCACCTCATCTCGCAAATAAATTATGAAATTATTTACTTAATAGCTAATACAATATTTAAATTGTATGAGCGCTAAAATTTTCGATATAATACATTATCATTAGTTAGCCATTGATTTAAAATAAAATTTCAATATTTTGCATATATTGATTGCATATTTATTCTCGAAAATGTGAAATTAATATAACTTATACTATACAGTAAACATTATGCTTTTATATTGAAACATATACTTTCATTTATAACACATCCAATTTTTATCTTAAATTACAATACAACTCAATGAACACCTCCAACATTTATGAATTATTGATATATTTTGTCAAATAATATTATTTTAAAACTAATAGTTTGACTTATAAAGTGCCTGAAAAATTATTTAGAAGGGGTCAGCAGCTTAACTATAATAAATTGAGTAAACAGATTACATTTTCTGATTCTATATCAAAAAACATTGAAAGAATGTTTTTAAATATTAAGAATGTTTGAAAGCAGGTAACAGTTGCTTAATATCCTAATTGAAAAGAATAAAAGTCAAAAGATTGACAATTGACCTAAAGTTTGATTTTGATCTTTTCCGTTTTGAAACAAGATTTACAAGTACTGTATATGTAGTGTTTTACGTAGAACTCAAAATCAAATAAAGAGCATCTTAATTAATTACTCTTTACAATTAGTTGTTAGCGGAAAGTTTTATTAAGTTTATTCATTTAACAAACAAAATAAATTAAATAAAATTAAGATCTTATTCTGTGAGCGCTTTCGACTTTTTCTTAAGTCTTCGTTAGGGATTATATGAAGTAAAGAATATCTTGTCTAAAAAATATAGTTTTCAAGTTCCTATATATCCATACTTTTATTTTTTAACATTTTTACCAATGAAATTGGAATAACTTGAAAACTTTTTTCTGAAACAAAAGAATCTTTTATTTACATATAATTGAATTTTAGTTTATTTGGAATTTTAAACCAGAAAAGTCTAAAACCCAATTTCATTGAATTTATCTATCTTTTGATAATAATTTTTTTCAAGTAGAATATTTATCATTAGACAGAAGCGCTTTCTTTATGAGTCTGATTAATGTTTTTTTGACGAATCCTTATATGGAATCGAATTTGTTCCATATATTATAGTTTTGGCTCAGACTCCTCCCAAATCATTTTTTCCGACCCTGTAGATATTAAAAGAGTTTTTTATTTCATTTTATTATCATTTTTATGCGATTTTATTTATTATTAAAGCATTGCGTTTCACTTTTAAAACTTTTTTTTGACTTTTAGTCTTAAAAGTCGTAAAAAGTCAAAAATGACTGAAAATGACTTTTTTTTGCCTTTTATTGACTTTTTCCCCTTAATTATAGTATAATATAAATAATGATTAATAGGCTGGAAAAGGTAGAAATTTAAAATTCAAAGATTGACTATATTTCAACTTTTTTTAGTTATTTCTCGCTTTTATTTGACTTTTTTGATCTTTTATTTGACTTTTTTCACTGACTTTTGAACTTTTTTCGACTTTTTTTAAATGCCTTTTTGCAATGCCTTATTTATTATTAAGATTCTACCGATCATAGCCAAACACGAGCTTCTGTGTCTATGAGAGTGTATATGTTATAGTGATAAAAACAAAAACTATAACATGTATACTAGAGCTCAGAAATGCCGGGTATTTCAGGAACCGGGCGGGTACCCGCTCTAATATACACTATCATAGACACAGAAGCTCGTGTTGGGCTCTGCTACCGATATTCAAACCATTCATTAATAGTTCACTAATTGTTTGTCATAACTTAAAGGATTTTGATTCTTTAAAAATAATGACAACAAATATTATATATCAATGGCTTTAAAGATGAGTAGTCTTAATGTTTTGCAGTTAAATAATATGAAATACTTTTCAACTAAAAGTATTGCATAAACTTATATCCTTTGACGCATTAAAATTAATTTTACTCTTTTTAGTTGAGTGACATATGGTAAATTGTAAATTTCTCAGTCTCTTCATTTCTAAGATTATATCTCACTTCTATGAATTCCACTTCGTTCAAATTTTTTTGTTTTTTAATATAACTTAATGTTCTTTAAATGTCAAGTATTTAATTTGCAAGGAATTTTGCAAATAAATCCCTTAGGTATCAACATTTATGCAAATATGCATTTGTGACCTTAAAACTAAGAATATGCATTCTTTGAGCCCTTATTTTTAAGTTTTATGGCCATAACTGGAAGCAAAATATCATGCAAATAAGCAAAAATACTAATAACGATATCAGCTTAATCCTTTTATAATTGTGAATTTTGCGATTTTATTTTAATATTAAAATGTGTATAATTTCTATTAATATATAGACATTTTATTCAATTAAATGGTTGTCATATAAATTTGAACCGTAAATTAAATTTAGTAAAAGAAAAAAAAATTGGCAAAAAGTTAAAAAAATTTCAGGGAAATAAAATTCAGGAAAATCATAATTCATCAAAAATGATAATTCAGCGAAAAGTATTCAGGGATATGAAATTCATGGAAGTGAATTTCAGGGAAGTGAGAAAACATCAATTTGAAAGCACCATTTGGCCTTTAGTTTGGTTAAATTATTACAAAAGCTATTTATTACTTAATAAAATTTAGTGAAATCCAAATAGAAATGCTCAGAATTTGCTTAAATCTAACCCACACACTATTCGACAATTTCAGAGTATAGTCGATGGTGAATGAAAAGTTAATATTTGTGCTGCAAAACTCACTTCAATTGTAAATCTAATGAATTAAAAAATAAAAATAATAATCGTCTTCAGACTTTTGACAAATCTGTATTGAATTAATGAAATTCTAGTAAAGCCTTCATTTATTAACTTAATCAATGGTCTTTATTAATCATTTAATCAAATAATTGAATACAATTTTTAATTGAATAAAATTTTTCCTAAGGTTTCTCTTATTCTTAATTGTTATGCGGATGAAAGTGTTTTTATTCTAGAAATAGGAATCAAATAAATCGTTAGCAGTACTGTTATGTTATGTAGAGTTATGTACTGTTTATATAATACACGTTTAATTTAAATACAAGATTATGTTATTCAGTAGACAGTACAGTACATGAATGAGTGATCACAGACAAGTGATTATTAAAAATTTATAACTAATTAAGACCGTTTTCAAGTTGCCTAAAGACACGACGCATCAAAATATAGGTCCAATCCATTTTAATTATAATTATAACTCATTTCTGTGCAATTCTACAAAGAAATGATCACATTTTAGTACAAGTAATAATTGAAACAATTATAACAAATATAACAAAAGAGAATTTCCACTTTAAAATATACAATAGAATTACAGTAAATAATCATTATTTGTACTAAACTGCATACACAATATTTTATCACTTAAGATGTGCATAGAGTGAGACCATTGAGACCATAGAGACTACTCAGACAATAAAGACATAAATAAAAAGCAAAGCTTACTAACTATACATATTATTTTCTAAGTTATTTTGAGCGGAATTATCATTTTGAGTGCAATATAAGATATACATAAATTTTAACAAAAGATTGTCATCAAATTTACATTTAATAAAGTAAACATTTGAAATTATTTTGAGGCCTAAAAAGTTATTATCAAAAATCAGTCATTGGAGTTGAGTTTCAAAGCCAAATAACACAAAAATCTATATAATATTTTTGCGATATAGGGAAAATTCATATTTTACCTCAATATATAAATTCATTTCTTTGTTTCTTTTATTGGAAAATTTGATTCCGTTTTTAATATATTCGACTAAAATATGTCTTTTAAGGAAAGCTTTTTGAATGCTTAACATTTCAACGATTTAGGTATTTTCAAACAATGAAAAATTTATTCAAAATATTACCATTTTATGGCTAAATGTGAAGCCAATAAAACACGAGGTATTTTATTCTTTAAATCCTAAAATTTTCAAGTATTTTATTGATTTGAGTGAAATCTGTTTAACAGAGAATTTACGCTGAAGTGAAAATATAAGTAAATTTACTGACACTTAATTGAAAGTGAGATCCAAAAAATTATTATAAAAATAAATAATCTTAAAATATGGAAATTTATGCCTCTAAAGGGAAATTGAATTTAACATAAATGATTTTAAGGATTCAAATTTGTGTTAAACTTTAATTTCTCCGAAAGCATATTTTCAAGTTTAAAACTCATTAACTTTATTGCATTAGTTGAGTCACATACAGATAACATGAAACTTGATTATTACCGGTACTTAATATTTAGATTGTCAATCATAGGAACAAACTTTGAAGATAAGTTCTGAAGCATTGAACGCCAACTTTGACAACTTATCGATACTTATCGACAAAATTATTATTTATATATAGTATTTTTTGGTCGTTTTAGCAATTTTTATGTCGATTGATATTTATTTGCCTGATATGTATTGTGTGATCAGAAATTTTATTTGGATTTTCACCGCTTCTCAGTTTTACTGAAACTATTTTAATAAAAATGTTATTATTATATGAATCTAAACCTTTATGTAATTATTATTATGAAGTATCGAAATTCTCATGCAATGACTAAAACATTGAATTTTTGTGTGAAGTTTGTGAGAATAAATGTATTATCATATCAGCTGAAAATTCATTTTTGCAATGTTATGCTTATATCGTTCAATAAAAGCTGTTCTCTGAAATAAAATGGGATTCATTTTCGATTCATATGAGAAGGTGAAACACAAAATTGTGAGCTCTACTCATCTCTAATACCGGACAAAACTCTGAAGATTCGGGAAATTCTAATATCATCAACACTTTGCTTTTCTTTTGATTACTGTTGTTCTCGACGGATAAGTTGTGTAAAGAGTTTTTAATGATAATAGACTTGCACTCGAATCATTCTTTTTCGCATACGTGCCTCTACTCTCAGCTCAATCCTATAATTTATTCATAACGAAGTCAAAGCTACTGTATTTTTATTATGCTTACAAATAGTGAAATCTTGTTCAAAGTGAACATACTTTTTTGCACAAAGAGAACTAAATTTAGTATTTTATTTAAGAAAACACTATAATGAGTATTTTCCGATGAATGGACCGTTTTATAGAAAAGTTGTCTGCTTTCAACTTAAAGGGAAATTACTTTTTTCAAAATATTAATCAAAAATATAATATTTGCTATAAATTAATAAACTTCAAAAACTTTTGTTGAATATTTGGCTTTGAGACCAATCAGTATTAACTCTAAATTTTAATGTTTGCTACATTTCTATGAAGCAGTGATAGTAAATGATAAAATTGATAAAACACTTATTAGATTAATACTATACTATTATTCTTTCATCTAAAATAATAGCGAATAAAACCTTCAAATCTTTATCTCAATGCATATTTAAGTATTATTTGCAATCAATATTTTATAAATTTATTATTGATTCAAAATCAAAATGATTACTGTATTTACAATTAAATCCCTTTTTAAATTCGATTAATTTTCCCCTAAAAATATAATAAACTCTTTCTCTAAACAAATTCTAGAGAAATATGAGGATTCAAAATAATTTAAAAATTCAAATGAAATATTAATCTCTTACTTTTCACAACTTTAATATTTTGCGATATTTTGTAGAAATTGTGGATATCTGAGCATCAATTGCTTCCTTTATTAGTAAAACAGTGAATAAAATTTTGGAAATTGTTTTTTGCTTTCAAAATAATGTTGCTTGCTTTTAAATAGGGGTGGGCCGGTGCTAGAAAAAGTAGTGACTTTCCAATAGTAATTGGTATTCACAATTATTTTTGCGAGTACTCGTCAATTAACGAGTCCTCATTAATGGACGAGTATATTCCCAATTACTTCATCTAGTTACTAGTAGCCATAAGCCCCGTAAGTACTCATGAGTACTCACTAAGGCTCATTTAAGAGTAGTCATGAGTATTTTGATTTTAAAATTAATTACTTCTACTCATTAATGGCGTAACTTATCATTCATTTAGTTAAATCAAGAATATGAGAGCAAATATCTATTATTAAAAAATGGTGTCAGTGGTTTGAAATTCCGCAATAATTAAATTATCTAAAGGCCATATATAGTGAAATGACACAATTGAAAAAATTAAAATATACTTAAAATCAAAAAGTATTGAAATCGATCAGAGTTATATTTCAAGTTTTACAATTGAGATTTATAATGAATTCATAATTCAATGAATACATTGCATAGAATAATGATTTTTTAATATGGGATAATCGATCGCATTCAATAAGGTCTTTAAATGAATCAATATTTGTGGCTACACGTAAGTACTTTTGAGTACACGTAAAAATGAGTACTGACTTATTTAATTGAAGTTGGCGCCGCACTCGAGTGCTCTTACTTGATAGTTACCCGGTTACCCACCAATAACTACTGGCACCAGCCCAGCCATTTTCACATAGGATTTTACCACAATCACCGATTTTTTAATTTTTTTTGTTTAAAAAGTGGGCTAAAAATAAAATTAGGTTTCATTTATGAAAGACTCATAGACCATGGGATGTGCAAATTTTGAAAAATTATAATTTCATTTACAATAACAAAGTTCAAATCAATGATAAATAGAAAGTTTAATACTTTACTATACATAATAATGCCACAGAATTTGTTTGATTCAATTATGCTGATGATAGCATTAATTTGATGCCTATATATCTTCACATATTCCACAGTTAGTTGTTTTGTTAAAGATGTGAAAAAGTAAGAAATTATAGATATTTGAATATGAGTTCTCACAACTATAAAACTTTTGGTGTAATTTTAAAATTATTGTTTCGTCAATTCCACAGAAGTACTAAACTTATAGCTATTTATAATAGTTACAGCACTTTTAGTTAAACACAGAATATGTTTTCTCAGAATATGTTTTCTCAGAATATGTTTTCTCAGAATATATTCATTTGGTTATAGATAGAGCTTAACTTTTGCGGCGTAACTCGAATGACAATTTCGGCGGCAATATTCGGCGTAAGGGAAAAGCCGAAAGATTTTTCCAGAATTGGGCGGTAATATTCGGCATAAAAAATAATTAATTTTAGAAAATTAAGTTATATTCATTTTGTATTAGAAAAGTAGTTACAAAAGTATTCATATTATTGAATCAATAATGAATAATTCTTTTCTCGATGTCTCCATTGAAGTATTTGCATACATAAGTATTTGCATTCTCAAAGTGCATGCTATTCCTTTTGATTGTAAGTTATTCACATTTGTTAGTTTGTTGAAAGATGACTCGGCATCACAACTACCACAAGGAATGCATAGAATACTGATTATAATTTTAGACAAATTCGGATAATTATGTTGAGTACTAAACCAAAAATTTAATGTTCAACATCAATTATCGAGCTTCGATAGATAGTCTCATGGATATCCACTAAATTCAGTTTCAGTAGAAGTTAAATCTTTTTAAGTTAAATAATTGTATTAATCAACTGAATATATGAATAAGTTTTCAAAGTTAATAAATGAAGACTTGCTTACAGTTTGAAAATCACTGCTATCAAAAAGTTTTAGTGTTTTTCTGTGATGACTTTCAAAAATTGTGTTGATCTGCGCTATTTGAAGAAAATTATCTTTGGGATTCGGATTATTCGGCATCACGCCGAAAAAGTTAAGCTCTAGTTATAGATTAAAATGTAGTTGAAGTTGTTATGTATACGCCAAAATGTATTTCATTCTAATTCTGAGAAACATATTGTAATCTTAAATTGAAATAGTTATCTATGATATAAACACTATAGAGTGAGAGTAAAAAATAGGGATCAATTTTAGTGCAATCTTCACAATCTCACTAAAGTAAAAAAATTATCAAGAAAGGGTCGTGTGATGGGAGGTTCATGGTCTATCATACGGGTCATTAAAGAGACACTCATTTAAAAAAAACATTTAAACATTTATTTCGCTTTTACTATAAGGAACAAAAATCTGTTATTTTTGTGTCCTTTAGTGACTAATATAATAAAACATCCAACTCCCCCGGCCGACCCTTCTCAACGACTTTCTACTTTGATAATTAACTGCATTTTTAAATTTACAAATTGTAAAACTGTTTTAAATCGATTCCGATTAAATTTTTATTGAATTTTACTGCAATTCAAAATGCATTTGCATTAGCGCTCAGTTTTAAAGCATAGCTTAAAACTCATATATAATTGAAAACCTAAAATCAAATTTTTACTTCGATAAAGATATGAAAATATCATTTGAGTTCTATGGTAAGGTATCATTCAATTAATGGTACAGTATATTTCTTGTCGATCAATTCTAAATTACCATTTCTACTAAATAGTTTTCAATTAATTAATTAAATGTTTAATATCAATCTTTTCACTTTGATTAACAATTTGACTAAAATCGCACATTTCTTTCAATTGAAAAATTAAAAATTAATACTAAATGATTATAGTGAAAAATTGATAACAGAGTAATCATTTTCATACTTCAAACCTATATAAAAATTTGATTTTGAATGACATCATTTGATATCAAATCAAGTCTCAATAACTTATTATTGCATTTAAATCGAGTCAGACCTCTATTAATTAATTGTTTTCCTGCAATTCTTTACCTCAATTCCTAGAATTAATCAAACGGATTAAGTATTAACGGAAAGCTCTTTTTGCGCTTATTTGAGAATTACTTTTATAAGACTAGTATATAATTTCTGATGGTTATAATTAATTGTTTGATGTTTCAACTTATCCTTAAATAATTGGATAAAATTAAAGATATGGGAAATTTTTTGTAAGTTTAAAACCGAACCTTAAATGAGACAAAATGTAAAAGTTTTTATGGTTTCTTTTTTGAAAATCAAAAACAACAATCGACTAACGACTTATATAACAAAAGTTTTATCTCATTTAAAATATCGAGTTTAGACTTTCGATAACTTTAACTTACAATAAGTTATTGATAGATATAATGCACAAATTATACTAAAAATGAAAGTGTTAGGTATGAGACGAATCCTGTGTAGATATGCCAGCGATTGATTGGAAAAAAGTTTCGGATCGTTGTAAAACAGATGATTCGGGTCGTAAAATATTGATTTCTGTTCCATTTGCATTAAATCGAGGAAAACAAGACTCAGACTTGGGTCGAGGCAATGCTTTTTTGAATTTAAACAAACTAATGTCACTTTCACTGTCATCACTTGGACTTTGAGCAGAAAGGGTTAATAGTTCGCTGACTGCCTTGAGATCAGTTTGTAAGTCCTCTCTTTGACAAACAATACTAGGATTTTTGCCAATCTTGTTAAGTCTTTCAGCTGCTATTGATTCCATTGTCCGCCTCATGAGTGGATATAAGTCGAGAACAGCGTTGAAATGTTCAACAGAAAGTGAAAATAAATTGCAATAAGTTTCTGCTCTAACACTCGCAACACGTCTAGCATTTGTGAGAAGACATATTTCTGTTAAATACAAAATATATGTTATAAAACATTTGTAAAAAGTTGTGTAAGACTTAGACAAACAATACTTATACAATAGAGAAACTAAACTTCTCCTGTTTGCTGAACTTTATAGTTTAAGGGTTTTTGTCGCTAAAGTGTCTATTTTATGAACCTATAAAACATGTGCCGTATGTTTCTATCAAATACTAACTCGTAAGGCGTCTCAAAGCGAAAGTTAAGTAAATCAAATAATAATTGCAAATTACAAAAAATACACTTTTAATAAATTATTTTTTAGATTCGTGTTTTATTTAATGCTGGCCTCTCCTCATAATTAAGTTATACAAATTGTATAATCCTCTTTAGTACTTCTCTTGTAATCCTAGTTTATTGTGCAATAAATAATGAGCTCTACATCTTAAGGGTTTAATTCAAAAAATAAGACAAATTGAGTCAAATTGAATTGAAATTTAACTTTTATAAAATGCTGATTTAGTTTACCTCAAGTAAATATGCGTTTACAATATTTATCAAAGAAAATTATTTATTTCACAATTTTGCATATTTTTAGGATTAGAGTTGATTAAAATTTCACTAATTGTTTGGAATAAGGATACTTTCTAATTAAAGTATGCAATTATGTCAGTTATTATTAATCATATATGAAAAATAAGACTGAATTAGGATTACAACTGGTATTGTGTTGAATACAAATTTTTAATCAAGCAGACGTTTACTATACTGGAGAATAACAATTTATTTATATGATTAATGATGCACAAAGGCTCAGGCTCAGGGCCAGCCTAGGCTCAAGGCTTAGCACAGAAAACTTTTTTAAGCTTGAGACACATTAACAGTCAGCCTAGGCATGGTCAGGATCGCCAAAAAGTTAGGGCGGGCTGGACCACCGTTTTTTGAATAATGCTCGCCTATAATGTACTGGTGCAATACGTGCAAATAAAAAATGAAAAGTAATTTCACTAACTATTAGTGAAAAGTCCTATTCATACTTAATATAACTGATTATAGAAATTTTAGTGAAAATCTATATTATTAAAAAAATCGTGTGAGTCTGTGTGTCTGTAATTCCGCAATAATGTAATAAAAATTTTTACAATACTATTCAGATTTTACTTTATAAAAATTTTTCAAAAAAAGTTAAATGCACTATAAAGGCTATAAGAATACTTTTATTACTAAGCATACGATGCGTATACTGGGGCCTAAAAACTTTAATTGAAAACTCTACAGCTTAAAGCATATAGTGAATTAACACAATTTAAAAATTTAGAATATGCTCGAAACTAAAAAGATGCGTAGCAACTGGACCCACTCGCATAGGTTATTTCAATAGTCCCTTTATGGCTATAACAATACTTTTTAAATACTGCCTTTTGAAAAATAAAACAATTTCTTCTATTCCACAGACACAGAGATTAACCACGGGCTCTAAGATATCAGAGATATATATGTTATTAAGTTGCGAAGCAACGGGCCCAGCTAGTACTAAATATAGTCAAACTTCAATATGTTAACCTGTATTTAACTATCTATTAAATAAAGTTCAGTACTAAATGACTTATTAATGTTATAAATAATACTGTTTTACTTTCCTGTAATTACTCTGAAAAGCAGGCATTTTAACCCTTTTCATTTTTTATTTGCACCTATTGTACTTAATATTATAACTTTTGGGTCAGACTCAAGGCTAACGTTCAACATCATTATAGATGATTGCAGAAACGTGTGCAACACTTTGTTATAAAAACATCAATTTATAGCTATTAAAAATGCGATCTTAAAGATTAGATAATCAGCACGATATGGGTCATACTTTGCTTAAATAAATTACAATTGACAGAAGCTCTTTCATTAGTTTAATATGTTCTGCTATTTCAATTTCTGTATTTTATAGAAACTCATTGATAGGATGCTACCAGCGTATGGTGTACTAGACTCCCCTTCCATTAGAGGATTGATTCTTTAATTACTCTAATTTTCCAAAAAAGTTGCAAATTTAAATTAATGAAATTATTTTCTAAAATTAAATTCTAAATTTAGAGCATTTGGTGACTCATGAATTACTTGGATTAAACGTTGAATTCTATATAATAAACCTAAAACACAGTAATATAAAAACCAAATAACATAATGTTTAATAATTTAGTGCGATAGCGAATAGAATGTAGGAAAATGTATACTCTTATGTTACAAAGCATAGTTAAAATTTTAAATATCATTAATAACCTTAATTATTTTGTTGAAACTTTTTAGAAATAAAACATTAAAAGAGATAAAAGCGGTTTTATGCATAATATTCATTTATTTGAAGCTTATGAATAAATATTTGTAAAAGGCCTAAAAATAGGAACTTATGCGTCAGTTTTGAATTTATTGATTTACCTCCAAAATAGGAGCCATCAGATAAACTGGTCGCTACCTCACCATTAATCATGACAATATCAACAATTCCTTCTTGTATAAAAAACATTTTGTTGCCAATGGTTCCCTCCTTTATAATGACATCTCCCGGTTGGAAGACTTCATACTTAAGACGAGTTACTATCGAATTGACAAAATCTGTGTCTGCATTTGCAAAGAAGGGCACAGAAGCCACCAGTGCTCGACAGTTATAATTGATAACATCCTAGAATTGACAATAAATAATTTTTATTTTGATCAACAGATTTCCATAATATTATGTTCCGAATAATAGTTTCTTTAATAAAAATTTATTGTGCAAACCTCTCTCAGCCTTTCTGATAGTTCATCTAAAATGGTGTCTTCATTGAAAAACTTGCCCTGATATCTATGCTCAAAGTAATCAGCGATTCTCACTCTTAAATCTCTCGGCAATTTCCTATAAGCCATATATTCTTCGACTTGCTTTAGCTGAAATTTCAAAAGAAGGTTATAAATGAAGTAACTTTTGACAGAAAACTAAACAGTTTTATATAGTTTTCCATTCTTTATCATTATTTATAAGATTATTATATCAATAACAAAAAATAAAGATCAAAACTTATAGAAAACTGTTCCCTAAAAAGATATATAAACTTTTTTCACTTTTTAAAGTTTGAAATTCACTTTTAGTACAGTAATTGAGTACTTTGTAGACCTTTTGCATTATTTGACCTCTACTGGCTTTACTAACAGTGTATATTTAAAAGGTAAAAAGCAATCACTTTGACAAATAATATTCTGTTATTTTCATAATTGGAAAATTGTGTTTCTAAAAATAAATTTTATAATTTATAAAAATTAAAATTTAGAAAATTAGAAAAGTAAAAGAATATTTGCTGAAAACTTCTGATATTATTAATTATTGCACCCATCACAGCCGTAACTAGGGGTGGGCAGGGAGGCTATAGCCCCCAAAGATTTTTGAACAATTAAGTATAGGTCTATAGTAATTTTAAAAATTGCCATATTTTGGGGTTTTTTTATGTTTAGCCTCCCCCAAAGCTGAAAATGCTGGTTATTGTTCTGGCACCCATATATCTGATTTCTAGCTTGCATTACAAAATTTCCAAATTAATCTTAATTAAAAAGATAATAAATTTTTGTGTTAATATAAAAGAGAAGCAAATGCTACGTTTATCAAAAGAGAACATTTACGTTAAACATTAATTACCATAAATTTTAAATTTTAGATAAATTTTTAATTGTAAATGAATGTGTTTCTTGAATTAGTGCTACTATTTTAAAAATTACAAAACATTGATATATTTTTTAAGTGAATTCTTCGATTGACTTATGAATGATAAGTTATGATAGAGTTTATACTTTGATAAACCAAAATATAATTTACGAATTATTCATTTAATTTAAGCAGAAAATTACTTTTTCTCTATATTGTCGTCGACTGCTGTCCAAAGATTGTATGAGATTTGTGGTGTGACCGAGAAATAATGCATAACAAGTAGCTCCAGATATCATACTAAGAAGTGTGAGCCACATATCAGTTAGACTTTGAGGAGGAAAACGGCCGTAACCAATACATAACATGTGAGACATTGCTTTGAACAAAGACCAAGAATACTGATCAAACCAATCAGATTCCTAAAGGAAACATTACTATTAGTTATTGTTATTGTTTATCATAAGTATTAACTCAACTGAATAATACTCATTCATATTCAGCATATAAATAAGTATTAAATTAATGCAATACTATGCAGTGTCATTTGGGGTTTGCTTTATTTTCAAATCTAAATCTATTGTACTCTTCTTGACTCCATTAGTATATAATTAAAACAAAATCAATTTTTCCCTTATAGAAAAAAATTTCTCTTTCGGTGGAAATTATGAGATAAGACTTTCTTTGAAGAGAAGACTTCTTAGAAATGTTCATTTTACTACTTTGCAGTTAAGCTATAGTAAAAAGAGCAATAACTCCATGCATCAAAAGTAACTATTATTGAACCTAACTATGATTTTGATCTAAAAATAGATAGTTGATGCATATTCAAAACTATTATCAAAGTCAATCTCAAAATAGGAACTATTATATACATTTGTTATGATAGAAAAAGATCTCCTGAATCATCAGATTCTGCATCATTTATTCTTTAAGTCTAGAATCAATTTCTTTTCTTTTTTTGAGTCATTTATAGCAGGGGTTCCCAGACTTTTTGGCAGCGACCCTTCTTCAAATGAACTTTTTGCTAAAATTTCAATGATTTCATAGAACACAATGCTAAACAAAATCATTTCACGACCCACTTTTGGGTCGCGACCCACCATTTGAGAATCTATGATTTATAGAAACAATTGTCGAATCATCACAATTACAGTCAAGATATTTTCACAAAGCGATAAATAAATTCTTTTCAAGTTATACAAATGTTTCGTTAGTCTAGTATGAAGTAAATTAAAAATTTTTATGCATCAATATTATCAATACGAAACTGAAACCAATCAATGAATTTATTTAATTTTGTCTTTTTTGCTTTGGATCTAAGGCTTGCCATACAGTACAATCTGTGATATTTATTAAGTTTACTGGAATTTATATCCATAAATCGATGTCAAAATAAATATTAAACTAACTCAATAACATCAATAACTCGCATACTGTTAAACCCATAGTGTTCTCATACCAGTACTAACTTTCTATCACTTTTAATCTACAAAATGTACAAAATCAATGAGTTTTATTGACTTACTATTAGGGATGTTCCTAGCGTAATTACAGATTTTTACGCCCGTAATATTACGTAATTTTACAGATTTTTACACAGGGGTGTGTAAAATTCTGTAAAATACTGTAAAAATCTGTTGATTTTTTAGCAAAAATTCTTAAATTAAAAAAAAAATATTTTGCATTTATTTATTGAAATTGTAAACAGAATCAGGTCTGCCCTATCATCAGTTGAATGTATTTTTTTCATCAGGAAAAGAATTCACTAAAAGGATCGCAATAAACTTCTTAATTCTAAAGTTGGAAAGCAATACAGTCATAATTTAATTCATAAAATTGAAATTATGATACTCAATCCAATTTTGATGAAGGCTTAATGTAGGTCAACATGATTACGACGATATCTATATAATTGATTTTGATTTATAAATTAATTTTAGTGAGTAAAAAGATTTTTACAGAATTTAATTTTTACATTATTTTACAGATTTTTACGTAATTTTACGTAAAATTACACCCCAAAAAGATTATTACGTAAAATTGCCAACCCTACTTACTATCAAATAGATTCTAAATCAAAATTTAGGATTAAATTTGTTCACAACTCGTGAACGGATATGATTATGTGTGAGTTGAATAGGAATGAAAACATCATAATATCTCATAGGACTCACTTGAAGTTCGTTAATCGCAACCCAAGAATTAGCTGGAAATCCCTGTAACATCGGTACTAAAAATTGAAGACAACCACTCCAGTGTCCAATTAATAACATCATACAAATTAAATTAAATATCTTCATAAAAACACTCGCCATATTGAGAAACTAGAAGTAAAATTTAATAGCATTAGTGCCAAAGCTTATCACTTAAATACTAATTCCAGTTAATGTTAGCATTTCATTCAAATAAAACATTAAATATGCTCTCATTGGTCATTATTATCACAACCAAATCAAAACATAGATTAACATTGTATATAATGTTTCCAAAGTTTCTGATAATTCTTAAAATTTATTTTTCAAAATTCAAATTCAAAGGTTTAAGAATTTGTTTAACAGAGTGATTACCAGTCAATGGACTCTTTTCTAACATTAATAACTCTTTCTAGACTCGAATTTTAAAAATTAATGTAACAAAAGTCGAATACTGAGATGCTTTAATAAGCGTTTTTATAAAACAAATGCTTCAAAAATTTATGAATTTTATATCCGGACCTCAGAATGAAATATAAATCAAAAGATCCATTTGTTGTGAGGCGTGTTTTGCCTTAAATAAAAAACGATAAATAAGCCTTTTGGTGACTTACTCCATACAAATAATTCACAAGAATTTTACAAAATATTGCTATACATCACTATTTAAAAATCATTATTGAGTATAAAATTATTGCAAGTGTGTCAGCTCATGACAGTCAACCTAACCTAACCTAATTTAACAGACAAATCAATGATGACTTCAATCTAAACCCGAAAACTCTAATAATTATTTGTATTCTATGCAATCTTTTACAACAATGGAAAGTGCTGTTTGAGATCCCTATACACAGTTGAATAGAGATAAACAGTTGAACTGATTTAATGATACAGAATAGTTGTTATTTTGATTCTCAACTATATAACTAACGATTTGCTGTAATTTTTTTTAACCAAAGCAGCAAATAATAAATATCTAATCAATTTTGCTAATACTGTAAAGACTTATTCATGAATATTCATGAATTATGGGAAATAAAGTATTTTTATGAATGAGATAAAAGTAATTTTATAGAGAAAGTGTTGTACGGTATTGTATGCGAATTTATTTTTGGCATAAAGAAGATACAGATATGAGACAGATATGTGTAATGTAAGTCGGCTTTTCTAAACAATTTACAAATTTTCGCAAAACTTATGAAAGTAACTGAGTCTGACGCAAAGTAAACATCATTATTAATTACCAAACTCATGACATACGCCTTCATATAAATCGAAATGATTTATTATAAATTGAGTTTAAGTTGTCAATAAAAATAATTTTTCCTATAAAAAAATTCCCAAATTTCTACTTAAATATTAGATCACGTTCTGTAAGTTTATTGTTTAGATTTGAGCAACAGATTTATTAGATGATTATCACTTGAGAACAGAAGATGGACAACACTTTTGCTCCGTTTCACCTCATTCACTACTAGTATAACAGTTTTCCGCAAACAGACATAACTTTACTATACTTTTCAATTTCCTGCACAGAAATCATTTGAAGCTCTCATCCCGTTTCCCTTGAAGATGATTTCTCGATCTCTGTTTCCTAATAGCAATTCAATATAAATTCTCTCGAGTCATACTGTGCCAGACGTTTTAATACTTGATCTTGAGTTTGTTAATCATTATTATTAAAAATAATTAATATCTGAACAATTTGATAATTATTTGCAAATAATATGTCAGACCTATTAAGTGCATGTATTCTTTTGTATGTCTACAACACTTTTGATATACATAGCTCTGCTCAGAATCACAATATGACTCGATTCTTATAAAATGACTTTTCTTATTGCCGGTATTTCACACTTTAAAAATGCAAACACAAAAAAGTAAAATTACAGTAAAGTATAAGTAGAATTGTGAAAATCGTATATAATATATATCTGTCTGGTTAGAGATAATACCGTTTTTATGCAAACGAATCACTTAAAAAGGGCTCATTTGGCAGACTTTTTCAGAAAAGTCAATATTTGAGTCAATTTTTAAGTCAATATTTGAGGTTTAAATGAATATAAAATATTTGATTAAATATTCAACTCTTCAAAAGCATTTTTATCTTGTGTAAAAAGGCGTTGTATTTTATATGAAATGTGTTTTAAATAAAAATTCTGGTTTTAAAAGAATTAAAGTTATTTGGGGTGTAACTAATGGCTAACATCAAATTGAAGTTTGAATTTACCCCTAAAGAAATTGCATCTTTTCAATACTCGCCTATAACTAACTCTGATGTTGAATGAAGTGTTTCTAAATAAAAACTTTTAACTAATAAAAGAAAGCTTTAATAAAGTTTAAAACATTACTCATTTTAAAGCAATTTTTAATAATCAAGCTCAATATAGACCTAAAAATTATTGAAATAAATAGTAAGTAAATATTTGAATCTTTTTAGCAAATATAATATAAAATATTTGAGACATAATAATAAATATAGTATTTTACAGCTGATACTGATATTTAACAACTTTAAGCAAGTTCGGGTTTCAGAGGTTACGAACCCCGAACCTCAGAACTTTTTAGACTTGTAAACAATATTCTTTTAGAGCGATGAAAACAAAACCAAATTCTAGAAAGTTTCCAACACTAAGAATATGTCTAAAAATAATATGACTTCAGGAAAAGGTCTGAAGTAAAATATAAAATCCTGGAGTGGAAGACACTCAAAGTGCTATACAAAGATTGTTTGTTAGTCTAATTAAATCTAATTGGATGACACACTCTAATGAAATACATTTACGTTTAAATGTTCGATTATATTCAGAAAAAATAGTCAGAAAGTGATGAGCATGAGCTTCAGCTTCAAGATTAGGACCCTGAACTCAAGGTAGCTCAAGCTATAGCTTAGCTTATGCTCTTTACTACATTAAATACGCCAAGTATATTTATAAGTTATAACTAAGGCATTGCAAAAAGGCATTTGAAAAAGTCGAAAAAAGTTCGAAAAAAGTCAGTGAAAAGTCAAATAAAAGTGAGAAAAAATCAATAAAAGGCAAAAAAGGTCAAAAAAAGTCAGTTAAAAAAGTCAAATAAAAGCGAGAAATAACTAAAAAAAGTTGAAATATAGTCAATCTTTGAATTTTAAATTTCTGCCTTTTATAGCCTATTGACCATTATTTATATTATACTATAATTAAGGGGAAAAAGTCAATAAAAGGCAAAAAAAAGTCATTTTCAGTCATTTTTGACTTTTTACGACTTTTAAGACTAAAAGTCAAAAAAAAGTTTTAAAAGTGAAACGCAATGCTTTAGTTATAACGTATACAACATAAATTAAGTTAAGTTTAGGTTAGGTGTTAGTGCAATACATATCTGCTATACAGGAAAGCAAGCTTACTCAGGGTAAGGATATCGTACACCATAGCCTTAAGAATTTAGTTAGTTTTTAAAAAATATAACCCCCTTTTTGGGCATAAGCCACGCCCAGATTCCAAAAAATTTATATTTATTAGAGTTGTTATGTGCTTATTATAAAAATTGAATATTAACTAAAACTTTATCTCATTTTCAGATGAAACGATTCCCTTCTGTTAGTTAATTAACATATAAACTAATAATAAAAAAAAAGTTGCATTTCGAGCAAATTCTATTCTTTAGTCTATTTCAGATCACAAATATTGATTGAGTTATAATATTTTATTAAACCTTTTATGAAATCACAAAAAAATGATTGTAAAAGATAAAGATTAAAATGACACCTCATTCATCTTATTATACTATGAATCTATAGCTTGTTCAGAATAGAGATATTATGAGATCTTGAACTTTTGAATCATTTATTTTACATTAATTTTAAACCAAAAAAATTTAATTATATTATTTAAATAAAATTCAAAATTTTTGTTTGTTTAGTAGCTCTTAAGTTGTGTCGGTTCACAAGATATCTGAATCGATTAGTTTTATAATTCAAAAGTGAATTTTAAGATTAACTTGAATATATGATAAGAATATGATAATAGTTAACACAAATGTAATAAAGCTGACAAATCCATAGCCTCGCAGACTTGACAGACCTATAGGCAAGTTATAGCATACGATTTATTTAAGGTTACAATGATTTAAGCAAAAACTTAAATCTAAAGCTGTTGCCAAACAAATTTTTAAATTAAATTTAATAATATGATCGAAATGGTAACAAGATATATATTTGAAAAAATCGATAGAACACTACAAGATCTACTCATGCATTAATTTGAGTTTTAAATGATGTGGTTTTATTTGAATTGTCGGTATTTTCCAATTTTATTTTACGTGCTTTTTACAGATCTTTTTGTGTGCAAAACAAGAGTTTGCAAACTTTCACTATAAGAGAATTGAAAAGGTATTCGATTTTAGAGAATAAGTATTATTCACATATTACTTGGAAGCTACGACTGAATCTAATTCTAGAACTATGAGAGTATGCATAAGTTGAAAAAAACTAAGTATAGAACTTTTGAAAAAAGCCAAAACCTTATTTTGAAACTCTTTTGCTTAAAAATATGTGAATCAAAGTGCAAGAAAGCATACCATTTGTATAGTGAGACTCAGTAATGCAAACTGATGCAAACATGTTCAAACAAAAAACAAAAAACAAAAAAATCCATATTTTATTTGAAACAGCAGTGGATATTCATGAATGTGTTAACTTTTCCACTATAAGACTTCAAATATGCAGTTTTGAATCAGAAGTTTATATTATTTAAACTTCTTTTGCATATTAAAAAGTGAACTTCTGATTGACAGGTTCAGTGGTCAGCTTATTCACTAATTATATTGCACTTATTTTCGATCTGTATATATGTTTATTTATAGATATATTATAATTGTCTATTATAAAGGCCCTATATAATAATTATAGGGTATTTAAAAATGATTGAGAGAGGTCTACAGCAAAATTATAATAGATAGAGAGTAACATTTCGTAACGCATGAGAAAAAATGAATTAAAATGGATTTTTCCAAAATTTTGCACTCGGTATTAAAGTAATACTTTAAAAAATGAATACAAAATTAAAAATTGCCAGTTTTAATGAAACACATTCTGATCCGCTTATTGGCAACTATTGTTAGCAACTGCTTTTCAAAGCACCGATCAGTCTTATGATACCTTAATGTTAAAGTGTTCGGATATTGGCAACTGTTATTGGCAATACTAGGATTTTGATTGGTAACAATTTTCTGAGCACGTATGTAATAAATATTATCCGCTTATTATTAATTATTTCTCAAAATCTATATTTTAATTTTAAAATTTTCAAAAATTGTAATAAAAATTAAGTAAACTTTAAAAATTTTCTATTAAATTAATATAGAGGGCTACTATTATGAAGAAATTAGTAATATTTTTCTCTAACTTCCATTTAAAATTTAAATTTAAAATATATTCATGTTTTAATTGATCGGATATTGACAAACCATTATTAGCAACTCATACAGTATCTGTTGCATAGACGAGTTGCTAATAATAAGGTCAACTGTGATTATACATTTATATACCGCATTTCCGACTTAAAGGTATTAAAGTTGTTTATGTGAGATTAGGATAGTGTGAATCACATTGACTGTAAGACACTGACTATCTCTAACTAATTTGCAGCCCGGTCTAGAGTACACGAAGTTGGACCGCTTTAGTCTATGCAAGCATTGGGAAAACTCTTTTTTGGCATACAGTTAGACTCGAACCCACAGCCACTTTGTGAATTTTTAACTTAATAAAAAACCAATGCCTAAGCCACTGAGCTATCCCAGAGCTTGCACCAGTATAACGTTACCAATTATCGTAAAATTTTGTAAAATCTATTTTAATGTATTTTTTACTAGAAATCTGAATATTTAATTTGGTTTTGCCTTATTTATTGTAGTCATTACTGTAGACCCTCACCAATCATTTTTACATACGCTTTATATGATCTGTCAATTTTCTCAATTTTCTCAATTTAATTAAATCATTTTGATTCTTATAAAATAAACTAAACTTACTGTCGTTATTGCGTGAAAGAAAATGAATGAACTATAAGTAATTTAAAAGTATACAAAATCGCCTTAGGGTTAGTACAAATCTGATACAGAAGAATGAGTTCAAAAGTTAAAATTGACTAAATTGTAAAAAATAATTGTTTTTCTTTAAATGAATAATAGGCATGTCTTTGTAATGGGCAGACCCTCTTCAGTTGCCAGACTCGCAGTAGACCGAAGACAAATTTTTGATTTTTCTCGTTTCTTAAGTGGGATTTGATTGAAATTAGACTCGATTTATATGTAAATCAGACCGAGGATTTCGAATATGAAATAGATTTTTGTCTAAACCTAATATATTTTTAGATTTTTATATTATTTAAAAAATTATTATGTAAAAATTTAGTTAAAGTCAAAAATCTAAAAATATATTAGGTTTAGACAAAAATCTCTTTAATATTCGAAATTCTCGGTCTGATTTACATATAAATCGATTCTAATTTTATTCAAATCCGACTTAAGAAAGGGTAAAATAAAAAATTTGTTGATTGTCTGGCAACTGAACATAATATACGTAATGATATATTTAGTGGTAGCAAACGGTGTCTATTCCTATGATAGTAAAACCACTATTTTAAACATTTAGTCACTCGACATAATATGTAATTGTGTTTGATTATAAGTATGTAATCTTTGATTTACTTAAAGATTGTAAGAAATATTATACAGTGTTTGTACCCGTATTTGCTTCATTAAAGCGATAGGTGTCTGCCTGAATTTCTACTTTTTGATACTATAGTAAATGTGCCTTTGTATATTTTACGTAATTTGCAAGAAAAAGATATTTGCAATTAAGTACCAATACAAAAGCAAAAAGCGTTAAAATAATACATTTACAAATAGTACAATACATATAGTTTACATTTAAATGAAAAGTAAATTAGAAGTTTGCTTTTTTAGTTTTGATACAGTAACTGTTCAAATAATCATTAGTATTTGAACGAATAGCAAGTTAGGATTGAGATTGAGTCATTTAATTGATTTTTTCAATATTGGAGTGTCAAAAACAGAATAGTAATACAGTAATACTCTGCACACTTGTTACACTACTTTACTCTAATATAACTTAAAATAGCTGACAAACAATTTTCTTTTTTTCTTAAAACAGATCAATTCACCATCTTATGAAGCATAAAATCCTTGAGAATTTAGGCTGCATTTCTAGGAATTGTAACAATTGTTCAAATATTCTTTTAAAATATTCATTCAAAAAAATCTATTCAAAAGAATTCCATTTAAATAAAATAAGATTATTTTGACCACAAAACCGTTATATTTTACTTATAACATTTCAGAATCTATACCAATAGTATACCAGTGGTTCCCAATCTTTTTTTCCTGACGGACTTTTTACTACCAGATAATCACGTGGTTCTCATAGGGCTTAATGTTAAAAATTTTAACTTTTTGGAACCTATGAGTTATTCGACATATGGAGTATATATTTTAATAATAAGATGGATTTTTAAAAAAGTTAATCGTTATTTAGTAGAATTAAATTGAAAGCTTAATTAATTACATATGATTTATTTGGCTCTCGGGTCGAAGGGTTTGAGTTCGAACCCCAGGCGTGTCCATTACTTTCTGCAACATGTCGATCACATATTTAGTGTTTTTTTGGACTTCAGTGAGATCTCCCTCTGAGATAAGATTTAATTTACTAGAAAATAAAGTTTGAATAAACGTTACGTTTTCAGAGTAACTGTATATTTATTAGATATTAGAACTAATTTTGGTTAACAGAACTGTCAAAATAAATTCAAAAATGTTTCTGTCAACGAAAAGATTGACAACAATAGAATGTTAGTAAATATTTGAGAATAAGAATTTATTTGTGTAAATATCAATATTTGTCGCGTAAACAGAAATCTAAATTGAGTTGATTAAAGCCATTCCTGTTAAGTCACTCAAGTATTTTCTCATCTTTTTTAATATTAATTTAATATGAAATTTGGATAACTATTAAAATCATTTTAAAAACTGGCTTTTCTTACTTTTATGTGCAAATCGCTTTCCTGTACGCACTTAAGTATTGCACTAAAACCTAACCTAAATTTAAAAATTATAATTTTGCAGATTATTGATCCAAAAATTTTATGAGATTACAAAAATCAATTTAAATGATATGTAATTTAAAAAACAATAATTTACTATAGTAAGTGACTAGCGGTGACCTGGCGGTGACTAATAATTTAAAAATATGCTGTATACTAAATATTTTAGGTGTTCGGCGGTGTTTTATGAAAATTTCGGGTGCGGGGTGGGTCAGTTCAAGAGAATGCGTACCTGCTTTGACCCAAAGACTATTCAAACTTAATATTTTAATAAACAAAATATTTTCAAAGTTATGAATAAGAATTAATATTGATTAATTGCATTCACTTGAGAATTGATACTTTAAAAATTTTAAACAAATAATTTTATTGGAAATGTAAATTTAATATTTATCTTCAATACATTATCAATTTTGTGAGCTCCTTCTTCATCAACAAGTAGAGGAAACTTTGAGTTTAAATGGTTTGATAGTAAATAAACGGCGAAGTATTTTAAGATCTAAACATGTATTAAAGTCTAAGATATTCAATTGAAATACTATAAAAATTAATAATTTTCTATTTCATAATTTTTTCTATATTGTAGAAATGTTAATTTTGTATATTCTAAAAATAATAACTTAACTGACCAATTATTGTTTTGATGCTTGTAAATCACAATTTATTTTGTTCGTTTTCATTAAACATATATTAATTTCATATCTAAAGTATGTTTTTGAAAGGCATAACCGGTGTCCTCAAATTTGAGATCACAGAAAAATAGCTCCAAATTTGAGAACCCAATTATATTTGGATAGCATGATGTAGCTTTTGTTATAAATGTCTCATACTTCATTTTTAATATTTTCTTAAAGCTTATTACTTCGATAAATTCTAATTTTTAACGTAACGTTTCAACGTTTTCATGAACCAACTCCCCTAATGAGAGGGAGATCTCACTGAAGTTCATGTTGAAA
>JAQGCH010000118.1:0-33037 GCA_034699485.1 Nanhermannia elegantula
CATAAATGTAATGTTTTTTCAATCATTAATTTCAATAACTTTATTGATTTCATCGCTCATTAATGCCAATGATATTAAAGACACCAAAGGTTTGGCTTTTAATTGATATTAAATTAAAACAATTTCTAAATAAATATTAATACAAAAGAAATGCAAACAATTAATACATAACATAAAAGTTGAATAGTTTATAGTTTTAATGATTTAGTGATTGTTTAATACGTTTATAGAAAGCAATTTATGTGTGGTTACGATCGCCACTCATATAACTGATGGCTTCTTAAGGTTTAATCGTTCTGTTCATACATATGGACTCAAACTGGAGGCAAGTCTTCAATTCAGTTCTTATTGTCTGAAAGGGTTCTTTAGGTTTGGCATTAAAACAGTCGTTCATAGCTATTCACATATGAGGACTCACCTCACCCAATGATCTTTCACCTCACCCAATCATCTTTCACCTCACCTTCTTATACAGTAAATTCCATAACAATTCTATTTTGTTTAGATAAAGGTCAGGTCAGGTCAGGTTAGACCAGATTCAATATGAATCTGGTCTTCAATTAGATTTGAGTGTCTCTCATGTTGACAAATACCTATCGGTGACTGTCTTAAGCCATTTGCCACTCATTTGAAAGCAAACCAATGAATGCAATTGTTTTTAACCTTAAGGTTCTTGGAATGAACCAGAAATGGTTGGGCGGAGACATCACCACAAGTCCTGGCGGTGGACAAAAAGTTAATTTACTTAAGGATTACCTCCAAAAATACAAGAATGACAAAAACCAAATCATTTTATTTGTTGACAGGTTTCAAGTTTTGTTAGAATTTAAATTTCAATTTGTTTTCATTAATAACAAGTTTTTGTAATAATTTTTTATTAGTTTTGACGTTATATTCACCTCAAGTTCTGATGAAATACTTAAACGATTTAATGAAATGGACGCAAAAGTACTCTTTTCTTCTGAAGGGTTTTGTTGGCCCGATAAGTCTTTAGAAGTATTACTCAATTATTTTAATAATCTATCTCTTGTCTATACCATGTCTGGTATCCTATGTGTGCCATTAGTTTAACGAACATAACCATTACTCTTACCCCAAACCCTCCCAAACCTATATGCAAGAAAACTCAACTAATAATTAATATTTTTTGTTAATCAACTATTTCTCTTTAAAGTCAGAATACCCTAAAACTGAAAGCGACGGAAAGCCTTTTCTTAATTCTGGAGGTAGTGATCACTAAGACTTAGCAGAACTTTATATAAATCTTTTATATATCAATATTCAGGCTTTATTGGATTCGCGCCTCAGATATACCAAATTGTGTCCAACTCTGAAATTAATGACTCAGATGACGACCAATTGTTTTACACTAAAGTATATCTCGACGAAAAGCTACGCGTAAGTCAAGCATAACATCAATTCTAAAAATATGTTTTTTAATATAATAGAAAATTGAATTTTAATAATAGAAAAAACTGCAAATAAAATTGGATCACAGGTCGAATATATTTCAAAATTTGAACGGAGCTGTGGGTGATGTGGAAATACGTTTCACTGCTGATGACGCTTATGTACACAATACTGCTTACCAAACAAATCCTCTGATAATTCATGGGAACGGTCCGAGTAAGGTATGCAACACTCACTTCAATTGATTCCAAATATTTTTCTAGTATTTATCGTTCATATAAAGGTTGGACTCAATTCATTGGGTAATTATTTGGCGAAGTCATGGAATCCAAAAAACGGCTGCTTGTCATGTGATGAAAATAAATTGAGTTTAGAAAAAGTCAAAAATTCTGAGCTTCCGTTAGTCTTAATCGGAATTTTTATCACACGCCCGACCCCTTTCATCGATCAATTTCTCGAATATATCGTTAAACTTAAATATCCCAAAAAAAGGCTCAGTTTGTACTTATATAATAGCGTCGCATATCATTCAGAACACGTTCAAGAATTTTTGAATCAAAAAAGAGATAATTATAAGCGCATTACTATATTTCCGTCCGATAAACTTGAATGGGAAGCAAGAAATTCTGCTCTGTATGTATTCGATTCCATTTATAATTTTGAAGTCAACGCTCATATAATCATATCTCGAAAATGATTAATAAAATCATGCAATAGAACCAAACTTTAGATTATTATATATATTATTTTTAAAAATTAATAAATGTCTAAAGAAAATTGTTTTAAAAGTCTACGTTGACTTCAATTTTATAAATTTTTGATTGATTTACAAAAAATGATTTGTAATATGTTTTGATTATTTTTATGTTTCAGAGACGAATGTGTGAAAATAGATTGTGATTATTATTTTTCAATTGATTCTGAGGCCAGAATAACCAATAGTCAAACTTTAATTCGCTTAATAGAGCAAAATAAGTAATAATAGATATGAAAATATAGTTGAGTAGAATTTCTAATTTATTAACACTTGTGCTTTGATTAGGAGTGTAATCGCACCCATATTAGTGCGTTCGAACCAGCTTTGGTCCAATTTCTGGGGCGCGCTCTCATCTGAAGGCTATTATTCACGTTCTCACGATTACGTGCAAATTGTGAAAGCTGAACGCCGGTGAGTGTTATTTCGTTCAATTCAATGGTTTAATGCTTTAAACTTTATCTAATTTTTATTTTATTTATTTACTGGGATTCACTTATTTTTATGATACAATTAAATACTAATAATAGTAAACTTATAATTGATTGAAATTACTTTTAATATTAAGTGAATAACTCACTTAAATATAATTAATAGTAATCCTAAATATATAACTCTCTATTACATGGACAACAATTTAGTTGATTCAGTTGAAAGGTATTGGGATTGACATCAATTTCAATTATATAGAAAATCAATGAAATCCTGTAGTTTTGTGTGCTCTGCAATGCATTGCAGTATATGTTCAAAAGATTCTGAAATAACATACAGTATATACTTATAACTTAAATATTTTTTTGAAGAATGTTTGGTTCTCTTTATAATGTCTTACTGTGTGACTGTCTGTGAGTGAGACTGATGTTCGTGCTCGAGCGCTTACTGCGGTTACGAGCGTTTGCTGCAGTGGCGAAGCCAGAAAATTTTGAGTTGGGGGAGGGGGAAGGGGAGGGGCACAAACATAAGGAACTATTTGATAGTTTTAAAACTTCTTAACACTTATTTCTTGAGTGTTTTACAGTTTGTAGAAACATACAAACCTTTATTTGAATAATTTCATGTAATTCAAGCTCAAAAAATAAAATACAATAAAGCTTTTAATGAAATTAATTAACTTTGCCCCCTCGGCCCCTATGCTGGCTTTGCCACTGGTTTACTGAGCTAATATTTAGCTTATTTCATGATTTGTGGGACTTTTTCCAAACAAAATTAGTTTATTTTAAGCAAATATTTGATAATCTGTGCGATTATATGAATAAATTATTTAAAACTGAATGATATGTGTTTATTATAAAAGTATGTATTTTTGTTTAAATAAAACCCTTTGTTTGATAAAAAACATTATAAATGTGATAACCTGACGCTCGCCCGAACTTTGCTGATGCTCTGTTAGCAACCTTGCGCTCACACTTGGCCAATATTGTGCGCTCGCCACTGCGCCAAACGCTTGAGCGTTGAACATTCTTAAAGGTCTTTACTACATAAGTAGAAAATTTTTACTTTATTCCAATTCGTGCTTTACTCATAATCAAAATTTGATACTTTGCTTTTCGGGCTGTACCTCAATTTGTTTTAAAACTTTATGTTCTCATTAGTTTTTATAAATTTTGAGTTTAAATATGAATAAATACGAGTCATATTTAATGCTTTTATGTTTTATTACATAAGATATAAATTGAATCAAAATTTAACTTTTTATATGCATTCTTATTATGACTAAAGCACGCGATTCAATGACATAATATTTCTCTACTTGTTGGGGACTTTGAAGACACTATACTGTATATGTTTATAATTTTATAACAATACAAGTAGTAATTCTACAGTTAAGTAATAAAAGTAATAAATTTGACACATTTAAAAGCAAAAATTTCTGCAGAGATGTGTGCAAATAGTGTCCAAAGCAAATGAGTACTGGTCCTCAATCTCTCAAAAGTCTGCCTTGAAATTCCTTCTGTCGACTGTGTATTTGTTATTTGCCTGCAAAACAAATTATTAACCATTTTTAATACAATATTAAAGCATTATTGTTAAAAGTATGTGAAACGGCTAAATAAATAATACTCTTAAGGCATTGCTTTCATTATTATTTGGAGCCAAAGATTTATATGAAATCTCAAAATATGAGGTTATTTTATACTGTATGAGTAGATTCCCCTTAATTCTCACGGAAAAGATGAAAATTGGTGATTTTGTGTTACCTATAAATAACCATTTTTGTGCTTTTATATAAAATTGATTGCGAAGTCTAATGTTTATATAGATGACAGTCTCTCAATTGTTATCTTAAAGATTTAAATTCAATTTATCAAACTTTAAATAATGATAAAAATGCGATAGTTATTGAGTTATATAAAAAGTAACTTTAAGGCCAAAATAGTATTGTGTTATTTTTAAATTATCAAATCCATTGATACAGAATACTGATTGAATATTAAAACAGAATCTTATTTATAAACTAATGTTGCGTTGAGTATGCCTAATATAATAATTGTGAGTAATTTAACTTATAATTAGAACTAAATCTTTTAATATAAAACTTTAACGCTTAGTAAGTAATGAACTATTGGTTCCCTTACAGAACAGAATAATAAGACCTCCTTTAAAAACCAGATATGACTTAATTTTTAATTAAATGTCCATTAATTCGTTTTGACACATGTCTCTAGAGATTAACAATTTATTAGTTTCTGTCTACGTGTGCATAGCCTTAAGACATTGCGTAAGAATCAATTTATATCTATTGCATTATTGTTCTGGGATTGCCAGTCCTGTTACGCAATTAAAGTTTTATGCAATACTTAAATTAGGAGTTAGTGCTGTATAAGTTAATAAAGTTCTGTTAGAACTTGCAATACATTCCAATTTTATAAGAATATCAAAAACTATATCGAAAAATTATATTTCATTTTGAGCTCAGATCTACAGTAAACTTAAGTTTTTGGATATATCTTAAAGCTTTACATTATTATAAAGTAAAGTATATATTTTGAAAATGTGGTATCATTTTTCCGGAGTTGAAAATAATAGTTTGAAGTAATAGTGTGAGCATTACTAACATTAACTTAGACTCAGACCAAACTCTTTAATCCCTTGCGATTCATAAAAAAAATTCCTTTTATAACTCGAAATTGAAAAATATGACATCTATTACAGTTATTGCAATGATATTATATAATAGTGAAGTAGAGTCAAAGCTGTAGAGCAAGAAAAGTGAGAAAAAGAGATAGAAAGTGAATACTAGCCATGCATTCATATGTTCCGCTATCCATTTGTCGCGCGGGGTCGATCTCCAATTTGCTTTTGATCTTGTCTTTGCCATATTTCCATTCAGATATCTTTATAAATGGAAAGCATTACAATGGCTTAACTGTTTTGGACTGTCTCAAGACATACTTGTAGATAAGGGTGTAAGTGAGCGTCTAATTCAATGGCATCCTTAAACCAAGTAATCCTATAATAAACTAAGTTTAATAGAAGCCATTCATCAATCACAGTAATAACTCTATTGTGACTCACATGGGCACAGGATCACCAGTAGCTACGCATATGAATACTATCTGAGTTAATAAATCATGAGTTAGTTAAATAAGAGGTAAATAACTATATATTATTTGTGACAGAAAGAGCCGAAATACTCACTTTATGCCCCAAATAGAACTCATAGTCGAAATGAGACGCCTGAATTATTTGAGCGCCCTATCCATTCCGTAAAAGTCATCAGAAAGTATTTTTTCAAAATAAAAAAATTGCTCGTAATTCAAGATTATGGCTAATGAGAAATAAATCTCTAAAAGATTAGATTTTCTTTTTATTCTCTGACAACACTTGCACTTGTTATCCAAAACCCAGTGAAAGAAGATATTTTACTGCAATATCAGTATATATTTTATTACAACCCAATCTTTAGTCTTTTAGATTGAACTAAAGTTTTTATTATTTGACTCAAAACTTTTTATTAACTTCTATAGTTTTCTTCTTCAAACTCAATCATAAAGGCTATACATTTAAAATACATTTTATCAAAATTCAAATCTAATCTTTTTGTTACAGTTTCTTAACGTTGCAAAATTTGATAAACCAGTAAATAATAAATTAAATTTTGAACCGATTCTAAATATTTTTACTGTCATTTTGTTGCTTAAAAATAATTTAAAATGTGTTTTAAGGGTTTGATTAATTTATCAAAAGACTTGAATAATAAAAATAAGGAATTTTATCAAAAAGTGTATGTATTATACTGTAACAGTACACTTCATGATAGAAGTTTTTTCCTTTGTCTAAGATTTATTTGTTAATGCGACGGAAATCCTCGCTATGAAGAAAGTGAGGATTTAATGCCCCAAAGAATAAATTTTAAGATTTGTATAGAAAAGTTTTTTATTGAGTGCAAACTAGTGGTGAGAATTTACAAAATTTTCAGTACAAATCCCATCCCAATCCCACCGAATTTTGAAATATGAAAACTCAATCCCATGACATTACGTTTTCTTTTGAAATACATTGTTTGAAAAATAAGAAATAAGAACATGTTCTTAATATTTCTATGGAATGTTTTAAAAGCTATTTGTATTAATTCTTTATCTAAAGTATTTGAAGCCTAAACAGTCGCAAAACTGTCTACAAACTTAGTTTCAAGTGGAATATTTTGCTAATTTTACATTTTTTCAATCCCATCAGTCATTAGTCCCATTAGTCTTAAATGGGATTTGAACTTAGGTTCTCACCAATAGTAAGATTTTTAAAGATTTTGAATTTATAACATTTATAATAATTCATTGTTTATCACAATTCTGATTTCGATAGCTTTGCGTTATTATAAGTTTATATATTCAATAAATAATAATTCAAATATATATTGAATCTTAAATTCTTGATTTCAAATATTTATAATGCATAATTTCATTAATTAAAACATTAGAATTAATAGGTAATGAAATATCAACTTCATTAATGCTCAAGTTATAAAATGTTTTTTTTCTACAGGTATCAAATTTATTATTAAAGAATATTGAAAAAACAGAGTTGAACTTTTGTTGTGCAGAAAAATGTGTGCTTTGTCTATAATCCTAAAAAACAGCATTAAATTTTTTAATTTAAATACTGTAAGAATGACTTCAATTTTGGAACTTTTACTTTTCATACTGTAATCTGACTCGAGTGTAGTTCTTATTTACTTTAATATCTTTTTCTTTACATTTTTATGCCATTCAAAGAATATATTAAAGGTACAAAAAACTAAATCTTTATAAAACAAATAATACAATTGCAAAACAATTGTAAATGTATAGAAACTTAAGGCCTGACTCCTTATTTATCTAATTGTTGGTAAAAAATTGAAATGAATAGAGTAATTGAAATCAAATTAAGTAATTGTAAATATAATGACAAAAGAATAGTTTCAATTCAATATATATTGTATGTTGATTTCTAAATGCAAATATTTTTTAAAATTACTCCGAAAAAATTAATTAATTAAATAAACAATGAAATGATAAATACATTATAATTGAGCTTTTAATTAAAAAGAATATTAGTATCTGATGCTTATTTAACGCACACTGATTTCGTTTTTATTATGAATTTAGTTATTTGAAAGCAATGTATTATAATGTATTCAAATGATCATAAGATACGGTGATTATAGTAAACAAAATTAAATAAAACTATATTATACACTGTTTTCATATATAAGTTCTAAATTGAATTTAGAAAATTGTTAATTATATTATTAAAGTGATGATTATATAAAAGTATACTAACATTTGGATTGTCATAATATTCTCTTCTTCTTGGATTTGTGTAAAACAAAAATCGTGGCGATCCATGTTTTCTCATTTTGCCTCTTCTTCGCGACCCTTTGCCTCTTCCCCTCTGACCCTCAGTAATTGAAGCTAAGAGTAAAACAAATAACATACCGACAGCTAAATACGATCGAAGACGCATTTCAAGTTACTGTAAAACTATTTAACACTCTTAAAACGCAATAAACTTTCATTTGGTTTAATATCAAATGTGTTCTCTCGATCGCCAAACTGTAGCTTTAAATTTGTCAAGAGCTCAGATGTTCTGCAGTTAACCATTAATCGAAAATTGTGCGCACGTTCTTCTTAGTAAAACATTGATTTTGTTTCACAGGCGGAGTTGTGATATTTAACTATTTTTTTTTATTCAATTGCACTTTTATTTAATTTTAATTGTAGTCAACACTAATGAGTGAGTTATTGTCTGTTATTGAGTCTAATCTTAAGTAAGCTTATTATTAATTGAAACACTTAATCATTTTTTGGTTCACTTATGATTTGATTCTGATAATAATCACTTAATGATTCACTAATCTATAAATTTTCTAATTATTTTTTATCTTTACATTGAGAAAATTATAATGTTTTTAAAAAAATCTCTGCCGTCATTTCGGTCATAAACCACTTCATGCATTCAAATAATAGCATTCTTTTATAACGGTTTATTTTTCTTTAATAGTTTACTTCACAAGAGTTTAGAGCCATAACATTTAGTTTATATATATTTATTAAAAATATTTATAATTCATAATAAATAGATTGAACAAATGATAAATAAAATTTATAGTATTAATATCAATAATTTGTTTTCAAAAAATGTTTTTCATGGAAAACCGATGAGTTTTTGATGCCCCTCTTTTTGAGAACCGAATAAATTTATATTTTTAACACATATATTTAGATTTTTGCATTCTCGATCTTAGTTATCACTTTACAAGTACAGTACATAATCCTTTTTTTTGATAACTATTTAAATTAGTTTATAGTTTATGTAGAATTAATTTATATGCTCTGCTGATATACATTGAAGTGCTCAATAAAATTCAGTTATATTTTAAACTGATCAATTGAAATCAATTTGAACCTCATTTCCTTTATAAAACATTAAATTAATGAATCCTTGAGCTCAAGTTATTAAAGATTTAAATTATTTCAAACTAATTCTATGATTGTTTCTTTTAATGATTCAAGAATTGTAACAATATTTAAAATACGGATTGTTTTCCTTCAAAATTTTTACATTTATTATATTTATGCAAAAGTTATTAAACATTATTATAAAACAATAATTATTTGATTAATAGTGGCGTTTGGAACGTTCCCTTCATATCTCTCGCATATCTAATTAATGGTTCATTGTTAAAAGGAGGAGAGGCATCAAATCATATAGAGAACCGATTTTCTCCATCTTTTTATAACAGTCATTACCCAGAAATGGATGCAGATATGACTTTCTGTAATATTCTACGCAATAATGGAATTTTCATGTTTGTGATGAATGTAGAAGATTACGGACATTTGGTCACCAGTTCTACTTATGACATAACTAGAAAAAACCCTGACTTATATGAAATTTATTCGAACCAAAAGGACTGGCAAAACAAATATATACACGAAAATTATAGCGAAGTCCTAACTCCAGATTATCAGATCGAACAGCCCTGTCCTGATGTTTACTGGTTTCCTGTCGTAACACCTATTTTTTGTAAACATCTTATCGGTTTGTTAACGATTATTGCCTATAAATAAATAAATAAAACTTTGCTTTTTCTTTATAGAAATTATGGAAAATTTTGGCCAATGGTCTGCCGGAAAAAATTCTGTAAGATTTTGTTTTCATACTAAATAATGATAAGTTTGAATCATTTAATGCTTTTATAACTTATATAACCATAAACTCTAGACTTGAGCCTAGAATTAACGTTAATATGTTATGTAATTCAAGATTACAAACCATTTTGAGATAAGGAATTCCCAGTTTATCTTACTTTATGAGTTTCCAAAACTAATTTGTTTCGAAATGAAATTTCATATTTACTTATAAGCTCTTAAGATTATTAAAGTCTAACCATTTTTTCAAAGTATTGATTTATTTGACTTCAATAAAATGATAGGACCCTCGACTATCCGGAGGCTATGAAAATGTTCCCACAAGAGATATCCACATGAATCAGGTTGGCTTTGAGCAGCACTGGCTATACTTCCTCAGGGAGTACATAAGACCCGTCCAGGAAAAGGTTTTTGTGGGATATTTTCACGATGTGAGTTACACTGTAATTGACAAACTGTAAATACAAGATATTTTACAAATTTATTTATTTCTCTTTAGCCGCCAAAAGCTCTCATGAATTTTGTAGTAAAATATCATCCATTAGAGCAAAGTTTTCTTCGGCCACATCATGATTCTTCGACTTATACCGTTAATATTGCTCTTAATTCACCAAAAGTTGACTATGAAGTAAATTAATTTATATTTTATATAATTCATGCTTTCAATTGTTAATTATTTATTTGAATCATTACTGACAACAGGGCGGTGGATGTCGTTTCATTCGATACAACTGTAGTATAACAGATCTTCGTTTAGGCTGGTCTTTGATACATCCGGGAAGGCTTACTCACTTTCATGAAGGGCTTCATGTCAGTAAAGGAACGCGTTATATTATGGTCTCTTTTGTAGATCCTTAATAACAATTGATTACTATTTGCTGTACTGTCTAAACAAACAAGTAATTGACTCAACGGTGCAGTAAATGACTTGGATTCTCGTTCGGCAGCTTTTCAAAAGAGATCTTTTCTCTAAATTATACACTTTTTTTATCAAATATTTAGTGATTTAGCCAAAAAATGTTGCCATAAATGTCTCTAAACTTAAAGCTAGTCTACTTTTGCCTTCAATGAAACGCCAATTTTTATGCAATACTTTAATATTTGTTTATAACTAAGTAAATACTCATTTTGTTTAACTTAATAAATATATTGCAAAGAGAACCACAGTATATAAATATATAGCAAATGTTTATAAAAATAAAAAAAATTCTGTTCAGAATATGATAAGTTTGCATATAAATTAGTTGCAATACATTTCTTAATTCAGTGCATTATTCTATATATTTAGCAGTTCTTTCATTATTGATCGACTGTTTGGAGTGAGGAATGCTTTGATGTAAGAGAAGCGAATGTTTCTCCAAACAGTAAGATATATCGTATGTGGCATTCTCTCTATAGCTACTATTGGAGCTACAGTTGTGTTCGACTCGAAACATCTACACATCTCCTTTCAATGTATAGAACCTGCACGTCATGAACTGTGTATACATTAAATCAAAAAGTGATATTTTCCAGTGATGCCGGATTTCCATCATTATAAGAATAGAAGGCATCCAATTAAGTAGTTGTTAACACTTTGTTAAGTATGTTTTCACGCAAAAATGGATCTTAATTTTGTGTTTGTATTGTTCTGCAGAATTTGACTTGAGTTCACTTCAAACATAACTTACATAAAGTACTGCAAAATGTAAGACTCCCGGCAGGTAAGAGAAATCCATATTTTCATCCGTAACTTTGCTCGATATTCGTTAAGGCGCAAGCATGCGCTCAAAAGAAATTCTCTCAATAATATTATATTTATCTTAAATTTTATCTAAGCATATATAACAAAATAATAATAAAAATAGTTTTAATTGCTATTTTGTGTAACTTATTTTGCATGATTTGAATCTGATTAAGATTCTGTATTAGTTTGAGTTATTATTACTATTTTGTAAATGAATTACTATGAACACTATTTACGCAATTGAGTTTTACTAATATCTAATAACTTTAAATTATGATGCTCTGTAGAGAACACACCGTTAGTCTAACTAAACATTATTTCTAACTAATTATATGTTCCAAAAAAATTATGCATAAAATGAATGTATCTGTAGTTTAAATGGAATTCAATATTAATGACTGTCCTAATAGTGCAATGGATTTTTCTAAAGCGATTAAATAGATTTCTTATTTAACTCTTAATAAATAACCCAAAAAATTAATAAATCTATTTACTAAAATTATAACCACCAATAACTTTTAAATTGTTTAGAGTAAATAATAAAATCTATTTTCATTAATATTCACTATTTTGAGTTATTTTGCTAATTTGATCACATTTTCAATAAAATTAAAAATTTTTATTTTTATCTCTAAAGTGATTTGCATGCAATTAATCTAATCTCTTAACAACCATGCAAAAGGGCTTTTTAAAGTGAGAATTAGATTAAAGTAAAACTTTAAGTTTGGCTAAAAATTTGAATTGATGTACAAATATTGATTGATAGTGATAGTGATTTTATAGAATTGATAGAATAATAACTTACTGAATATTAACAAGCATTATGAAATAATTGTTCGCCTCCTTTCAAATCTAGTTTATTTTATGCAGAGCTAATTCATAATTATAAAGCTTTTTATTCATTTAATCCAGTGTATTAAAACTCAAATACTGCTGGAACTCATCATTAAATAGTGGTTTTAAATTTCAGAGTTAGCTGATTATGAATTTTAAAATTTTATATATAATTTCCTCCTATCCTTTGAGTTCAATTCATTATTTATTCAAAGATTTAAATCCATTTAAATCAAAAGGTTGTTTATTTTAATTAATATAAATAATTAGATCAAACTTTTTGCAAGTTATTCAATAAAATAATAAATTTTTATCATTTAGACTATGAATCTCTAAATGAGCTATCGATCCATATATAACAGCCCTGTAAAGGCAGTGCTGGCCTTCGCAGCATTGATTATATGCGCAATGGATACTTAAAAGCTATCTTTTTCTCTTATATTGCAATCCTGTGTAGTTACGTTATTATAAAGTAAGGTTTGTTGATGTCTCTCCTGTGAGAGTGTCTTCATTGACGTTTGCCATTAAAAATGAGGCAAAGATATCAACGCCAACAAATGATGTTGTAGTCCTGCCAATAGTCTTTTCAATTTGAACAAACATTCGTTTTAACTTTTCTTATTAATAATTACAAGTCTAAAAAGGTATTAAATAAAAGCAACAAATTATGGTAATGGTCTAACTGAACAGTAAATATTCATTAAGATAATTATAATTCATTGATTTCACTAACCTATAGTGGGGCTACAATGCCAAGCAGGTAAGTGTCATTACCGTCAAAGTAATAAAACTCATCAGTTCTTATGCTTTTAGGGATCATTTTATAGGATTTTATAAGAAACCAATTCTATCTTTTTGTTTTGAGTTCTAATTTTAAATATAATCTTATGTAGTGATTGTAATTAAATTTTATTCTATTTGAATCTCATATTTTTGCTTAATTAACCTATTTTTATAGCAATTTTCCATTATACTTGCATTTATCTTTATTCAGACTATTTAAATGCGGCTCAACTCAAGTCTTAGCACAAATTCAACATGAATGGGATTCAATTAAAACCAGTGAGTCTAATACTATAAGCTCATTATTAAGTAAAGTTAAACATATTTTATTATTAAATATTTTTTAATTAAATTATGGTTCTTATTTTAATCTATTGTACGGTAGTTTTGTTTTTCAATCAATTGTTGTAAAGATTCTTCGTTAGGCATTCCTCAAAAATGTTTGTGATTCTAGTTTATTGTGAAACTTCAATTTCTTTAGAAACTAAACGATCGATTAAAATGAAAAATGCTTTAAATCTAAATGTTATTGACTCTGAAAGAGCTGAAACACATTAAATGACAAATGAATAAAAATGAGATAATGATGAGTTAAATAATAACAATCTATTTTCTGTGGAGATAATAACACTCGAGATTTGATTTCAAATTTAGACTTTTAGCTAATTTTTAAGTCGTTCAAACTAATTGACATTGAGATTAATTTATTCCTACCTTACCTGTCATCACACACTGATTACACAACTTATAGCTAATGGATTCGTGAGCTGAGACTTGTAAACAATTTTAAGTGCAGTCGAGACTCTTGAAATTTTTAATTAAACCGATTAAACCAATTAAACTATGATGATAAAATATAGCATTCAAAAATCTAGCATTGCAGCTATTTTGAGTTCTAATAAGCTTGGTTATTTCCATACTATTTCTTCAAAAATAAGCTCAATTTATAGTTTGTTTATTTGTAGTAAATTTTTAAATTAAAGTTATTTCAATTAAATGTTTAGGAACTATATATAAATGATTTGATTATTAAATCTAATATTTAGTTAACACTTCTAGTGATATATAAACACTGAATGCAAATAAAGAAACACTTCTGACTAAAGTAATGAAGTGAACTGTATCGGTAAATAAAGATCACCAAAATTGTAATTCACAATTCGTCGCAATAAAAAATAAAAAGGTTTTATCGTTCAGGAAAAATATCAATTTGAATGCACGACATGATTGGTCATCTCTGAAAATTGCAGATTTGAATAAATTTGAATATTCTATTTACACACCCATTAAACTAAATGGATTTTTCTGTGTTCACGGTATTTGAAATAGAGTAATACATAATATTTAGAATAGAACTAATGTATTCTTTATTTATTTAAGCCAAACATGAAGGAGAGATATCCAATTCTAGCAATACTATTGGAATAAATTACAATTTAAACTTTTAGAAACCATTACAATTACAGAACTGTTTTAATAGAGTCAACTAAAAATATAGCATATTTATTATTACTTAATTTAGACTATAACTATTTTAAACGAAGACCCAATATAAGTTAAAGTGAGGTGTAGTTTGTGTAGACATTTAAATCAAATTCAAACACAACTTAATAACTAAAAGATGTTAAAACTGCTTTAAATATTTAAATATAATTATTATTGAAATTAATCAAATTAACAATTTTGAACCTAAAGTTATTAAAATAGGATCTAAATTAGAAAAATGACATGTAATAAACTAATAAATTAGATTTATTTACTTTAGTGTTTTAAGTGTTGGTAGCCTTGATCCTGAATAGTTATGTAAAGTGTTGTTTGTTAAACAAAGTGAAAATGTTTGGTGATATACGAGATTTGATTGTATAGATAAGGACTTTGCAGATAGGGTTTCACTGGAATAAAAAGTTGATTAATGTTTCCATTTTGACTTGACATAAGTCGTTTATGAGTCAAACACTTGAGTACATTAGCCGTCAATAAGTTATTATAGTCGAAATCCAATTTACTTAAACTTTAATATTGGAGCCAATGTTGCATATATTACAGATGCCTCGATATAAAAGAGCTGAATTCGATGACGAAGAGGTAAGTGATGTGAGCAACTTTCCGGCTGACATCACTATAACAGGCATTGGAAACCCAAACCTCTCTGCGAGTGGTCAGCAATTAGCTGGTGAAGTGCAAGAGCATGCACATCAAAAGCTGTCGAGCCCTCCGGGAGTTTCATTTTTTAGTCCAGTCAGTAATATTACCAGATCTGGTAGAAGAAGAAGTTTTTGGGAACGATCATCTCCTTTCGAAAAACTATTACTAATTGTAATCGGGTTTCTAAGTTGTGCTATTATTATACTAATATCTGTTTTAGCTGCTCAATCAAACACAACCTTACAAGTGCACGTCAGCACTCAATCAAATAAATGTAAGTGCAATTTAGATTACTTTGCATTCGTAATTACTATCGAATGCTTACTATTGTCACTGCCTTTTCATGAAATTATAACGAAAGGTTAAAAGTTAATTAAACTTTAATATTTATGAAGCCCAATACTGCCTGACACCAGCCTGCATCACAGTGGCAAGTGCGATTATTAATGCAATTGATAATAGCATAGACCCGTGCCAAGACTTTTATCAGTATTCTTGTGGAGGTAAGTGCAAAAATTAGTCCATTCTTCGTGTTTTGTCCTTTGTAGTCATTAATTAGATTTAGTAAATTATTATTTATTATTAAATACATTTTTTTAATAACTATCTATATTCTTTTTTAATAACTATCTATATTCTTTTTTAATAAAAGGTTGGATTAAAGACAACCCATTGCCTGATGGAAAATCAATTTGGGGTACTTTTGGTAAATTATGGCAAGAAAATCAACTCGTTATGAAAAATGTTTTAGAAGAACCAAAACCTGTAGAGAGTTTAAGTAGTGCTGAAAGAAAGGCCAGAATTTATTATCATTCATGTATTGATAAAAATGAAACCATTGAAAAATTAGGTCCAAAACCATTGCAAGATTTCGTATCAATAGTATGAAAATAGATATTTTACTTTAGCCATAAATATTTGCTTATGTCAAATAATAAGTATATGTTTTAACTCAAAACAGATCAATGGATGGAATATTAGTGGAGACTTTGATGTCAAGAAATGGAGTTTTCAGAAATCATTAGAAATTATGCACAATCAATATAACAGAGGCGGTCTATTTTCATGGGCTGTCGGCGCTGACGAAAGAAATTCATCTCGAAATATAATACAAATAGATCAAAGCGGTCTCGGTCTGCCCTCAAGAGATTATTATCTTAATAAAAGTTCAGACGACGAAGTAATTACTTTTCACTAATAAATTATTAAATCAATAACTTAACTAATATTTGACTCGATTAAGGTTTTGAAAGCATACCTCACATTCATGACTAAAGTTGGAGTTTTACTCGGAGGCGAAGAAGAGAGCACTAGATCTCAGATGAAAGACGTATTAGAATTCGAAAAGAAATTGGCGGCGGTATCGATATTGACAAACACTCATTTAGTATTTGAGGTGATTTTATGATTTTATAATTTAGATCACAATACCAGCCGATCAAAGACGAGATGATGAGAGAACATATCATAAGATGACACTAAAAGAATTGAATAGAAGGTGTCGTATAATCGATTGGGTCAACTATTTTCAAACGGCATTCCAACAGATCCATAGGAATATCAATGAAAGTGAACCAATTGTTGTGTATTCACCAGAATATATGTCCAATTTGTCAAAATTAATTGAAGATCATTTACAAAATGATGAAACAAAAATGTATAACAACTTTATAAATGATTAGCATTTGAGTAATGAGTTAAATATTGAAAAATGATGTTTGTAGAGTACTGGCCAACTATCTCGGCTGGTCTATTGTGCAGTCGTTGACATCTTGTTTGTCGAAACCATTTCGAGACGCGTCTAAAATATTAAGGAAAGCATTGATGGGTTCTGAAGGGACAGAGTCTCCCTGGAGGTATTGTGTCTCTGATACTAACGGTGTGATGGGCTTCGCTTTGGGCGCTATGTTTGTTCGCGCGGTATTTCACGGAGAATCTAAACAAATGGCACAGACTATGATCGAAGAAGTGAGAGATGCGTTCAAAAATAATTTGCCTCACTTGAAATGGATGGACGACCAGACCAGAGATTTAGCTAAAGAAAAAGCTGACTCTATCACTGATATGATTGGTTTTCCCGATTTTATACTCGACAACACAAAACTCAACAGCAAATATGAAGGGGTATTACAATTATTTATATAGAATCTCTTCATTTAATACTAATTTTGTTATCATTTTAGCTCGAATTTGAAGACAACCAATATTTTCTTAATAACATTCTAGTAAATAAATTTGCACTCATTAGAAACCTTCAGAAGATTGACAAACCGGTAAATTAAACTTTTCTCTTGTGTTGCGTTCAATCATATCTTCAGTTCTATTGAATATAAAAATATGAAAGCATTATGAGATATTCATTTACTTATCTCTATATTAAAAATAGTAAAAAATTGATTCTAAATCTAAATAACAATATATTTTATGAGGTGATAATGTCGTGAATCACTGTTATTAAAGTGACATTCAATTAGAAAATATGCATATATTATACGTTGGAGTATTAAATAATACTCAGCCCGAGGTATGCCACTGGCAAAAATTGAAATGTCACTTTAATAGGTGACATCCTATAGGTTTAAGATATCTTTTCATATCTTATTTGTCGGAATCTAATACGTAATAATTCACATAGGCTCAGTAAAGCTGAGCCTGAGCCTAGGCTCTCAAACTCGGAGCCTGAGCCTAAGCCTGAAAATGAAATACATTGCAATTTTTACTAAGAAATATGGTTTTACAACAAAAAATCATGTCAAATAAGAGCTTAAATTCCTCAAAGAGGTATAGAATATTTATCCATCCTATCTTGTAGTGTCAAAAAAATAAACTTTTTGCTGGTGACCCCAAGACCATAGGTGGCGCCACTTCGGCGCTATTAATTAAAAACCACTTAAAGGCAACTTTTGAACGGCAATAGCTAGGATGAAAATTCTTTCACCAAAATGTCCGTCTCATCCTCCCCTTCAAAATCATACTTGACATTAAAAAAATCAGACAATGTTTTCCCGCCAAAATTAAGGTTTGAAATTTTAAAATTGAATTTTAGGTATTTTAATTCGAGATATGAAGTGCGGCTAGATCACATTCAGATTCTACGCAAAAAATTACATAAAATCAAAAAAAATTTATCCAATTTGAGAGGGGACGGGGTTGAAAATTTTTTTTTAAATATCAAGTAATGTTTTTAAATTATACAATAAATAAAAATACACACCACAGAAATTTTTTAAAAATATGTAGAAATATTGAATATTTAAAAAAATCAATATCTTTTGATCCATTAGAGATAATAAAAAAATTCTTTCATATCCTTAATGAGAACATAATACACTCTTTAGAAAATATAAAAAAACCATACTCATTTTTTTAAGTTATAGTTCAATTTTTTATTGAATTAAAATTTCATTCATTATCGATGATAGTGAATGAGAATATGAGGAGATAGAAAATGAATGAAATCTCGAGCTAAGCCTTGAGCCTAACTGCCTAGGCTCGGTTGAGGCTCAGTGTGCATCATTACTAATATGGTGTTGAAAATAATTTTCTGGAACATCCGAAAAACAGTTGATTTTTAGGACCGAGATTTTAATGCCTCAGGAGCCTAGTTTAGGCCATTCAACTGATTATTTGATGGCTGTAGGTCTTAGTATTTAACCCATTTTTCTACGACAGTCATTATTTTGGACATAACTTTATTTTGTTAGCTGTGATAATAGGGTCAAATTCTGTTTTGAGAACTCATAACGAAATTAATTTTGTTTTTTAATTGTTTTCGGTACCCATTGGGCGGTGACCATTAACACCCCTAAATAGTGCAAAATTCAATCGACTAAACCATATTTGATGCTAAGATATTCGGTGATATTTTGTCCACCATTTGTTGGATCTTCGGTGACCAGCGAGTGGACAGCATCGATATTCTTTTTGGTAATCGCTGTTTTGGGTGTTCCACTTCGGGGTTTGTCTTCCCGCCTGAGTTTGAAAAGATGGGACTAGTGTATCACGTTTCACCTAGACCATTTCCAATTATTATATGTTGGCGTTTTACGCTCTTTTGCAAAAAATTTAATTACATCTCGGTATTAAACGCATCAATAGACTATTTGTATATTATATGATGTAACAAAATACAAAGCCATTAAACACCACCTTATAAGGGAGATGAAGTTTATTTGATACCCCCAAAGTATTTTATATTGAAAATAAAAATATAAGACTTCAAATAAAGTTTGGAGTATTAGTTATTAAAATTAATGAGAAAATATTTGATGGAAGGATAAAATAAGAGAGTGTATGAATAAAATATAATAATAAAAGAGAGAATTATTATTATGATTCAGATTAAATAAATAGAGTTTTAAAAAGTAATATTCTTTTATTAAATAAATAAAAGCCTTTTAAAAATACTGTAATCCTTTTAGTTATTGACCGAAAATGACAGCATTGCCAATAAAATAATTTTGAAAAGATTTGTGAACCAATTAAAATATGAATGATTGATGAAATGATAGTAGACTTTAAAGAAATGATAAAATTGATCTGATTTTCATAAATGTAGGCCAACAAAACAGAATGGGAGATGTCTCCGCCCACTGTTAATGCATATTATACTCCAACAAAGAACCAAATCGGTCAGTAATAATACAATAATTTATATGTATTTCATGAAAGCAACAAAATTATGAATAATGTTACGCTTTTTATTTATGAAACGGCGCAGTATTTCCCGCTGGAATTCTTCAGGTATTTCTCAACATTTTGTTGCATCCAAGTCTTCAATATTTTCTCATTTATTAGGCTCCGTTCTATGACGTTAATTATCCAAAATCATTAAACTTTGGGGCGATGGGTGTTGTAATGGGACACGAATTAAGCCACGCCTTCGATGGTATAAAGAGATTAATTAATCAAAAAATAGATAAATTAAAACTTTTTAAATTTATTCAACATGATTAAGACCAGGGCAGAGAGTACGACAAACATGGAAACTTACATCAGTGGTGGAAAAATAGCACAATTAAAAGATTTGAGGAAAGAATGAAGTGTTTTGTTGAACAATATTCGCAATATAAAATTGGAAACGAACATGTTAGTCACGCAACACTTACTTATATTTTATAGATATACGAATACTGCACAGTAGAGGTGCAACGCGGGACCCAATGGGTTGGGTTGTGTTGGGTCCGGGTTTCATGTAAAATATCCTCGTTTGTCCGGGTTAGGGCTCCATCATAAAAACAACTGGTTTAGCCCGGGTAACTACTGCTATCAAGAAAACCCGGAATTTTTAGAATGAGAAAAAGTTAAAATTTTATTTATTTGAAATAAAGTACTAAATTGAATGATTTTTATAGAAACACATAACGTACTAATTCCAATCATAGTCATGTCTTATGTTTATTTAGCTCTTCAACTGTATTTTTCGAGTTTAAGCCGGTTTTGTAACTATACTTTAGTTACAAATTCTTATAAATTTTTAGAGAATGTAAATACATTTAAATTATTAAAGCTACCCAATTGGGAATTAAGTAGTTTCCATCTATTCATGCATTTCATTGGAGGGGTTAATAAGTTTTATTTTATATCTTTAAATATGAAGATATAACTAATTTCCCACACATTAAAGAATTTAATTATGCAGGTCTAGTAATATCTGATAGAAGATGTAACTTAGATCAAGAGAAAGTAAACCAATATTGTTATTTATAAGATCTAATTTTGATTTGTTTCAATAAATTGATTGCTTTATCACTAAATATGTTACTCTAAGTAATATTCATTATATAGTTTTGCATAACTTAATATGAATTCACAAAATGAATTATAAGCTTTTGGATTTTTTCCGGGTTGGGTTGGGTTGGGTTGGGTTTAGACACATTTGTAAAACCTGGGTTTGGACAGGGTTAGGGTTAAAATATTGACGTGAGTTTCAACTCTACTGCACAGTATGAGTTAGTCCATATATTTATTCATTTAATACACTCGTTAGACCAGTATTATTGACATCAATTTAATACATGTTTTAATACCAATACGAGGAAAATTCATTATTAACTTGTTTTTTGCATTATTTTAATAATTAAAGCAATAAAATATTTTGAATGGGAAATATTTAGGGAAAACTTGTGTTCAGATTAATTAGATTTCTTATCGAGATTTTAGATTTTGTTTGAAGCGAAAATAATTGTTTGCTTATAACATAAAAGTAAGAATATATGTTATGACTTACAAAATGAACGATTAAAACTTTGAGGAAATGAGCATTCAATTTATATTTGATTGTATTAAAAGATCAAACATCTATTTCTAATGCTATCATTTAGATCAAAAACAGAGAAAAATAACTTTATTTGACTTCATTTAAACAGAAAATTAATTCAATTAAATTTAAAGCATTACAAGTCTTGTACACAGAAAAGAAAACCAAAATAAAACTAAACTGAAAATGAAAAGTTAATTTGTAAGATTTTATCTTAATAAGCAATTTTTTTCTCGCCATTAATGGTCACACTCTCCTTAAGTTCAAGTTCTTATATGTTAGTCTCGCTTCACGACAATTGTAATGTTTTAAGAGATTGATGAAAGTCTAGATGTGAGGTCATTGCCGTCATGCATATTAAAAATTTAGTTTTCTAAGTATAATATTGTTCACGAAATATTCATTATTTGAAAGTATGTCAAACTTAGTTTTTAAAAATTCAAAAAGCTCTTCGATTACCAGCACATATACCAATATATTTTGTAATCATTGCTTAAGAGAAACATTAATTTCTGCTATTTTTTAACTCTTTTCTAAATAAATAAATTTATATTTGACATACTTTTGCAATAATTGTTAAGAAAGTGTTCCTTTGATTTCAAATAAAATTTATGTTATCTTTACTTATTCTGTATTTGAAAGATTTTTCTTTTGAATCTACAATTTGTATGATTTAGATTTTGTTTACTTATTACTGTTATTAACACTTATTTTTACATTTAAAGAAAAGTACAAATAAATTGATGCCACAAAAAATGAAAATATAATCTAATAATAAATTATAATTTATTTCAATGAAATGATAGATAAACGGAAAGCAAACTCTCGGAGAGAATGTCGCAGACAATGGAGGTCTTACTGCTGCATATCATGTAAGAAATTCACAATTGATTTGAAACTAAACTAAACTAAACTTTTATAATACTATAGAAAAATAATAAAACTTATATAACTTTCTTAATTTGATAACATGTTAGGCTTATAAATCATGGTTAAGTAAGAATCCAACAGAGCTTCCATTGCCTGGAATTAATATGACAAATTTGCAACTATTTTTTGTGGGCTTTTCACAAGTGTGGTGTTCCACGAGTACACCCGAAGCGCTTAAACTACAGATACTGAACGATCCGCACAGTCCCGCACAATTCAGAGTAATTGGGACGCTATCCAACTCACGTGAGTTTGCAGAACAATTCAACTGTAACTCAAATCATAAATCTTATATGAATCCGGACAAGAAATGTGTGGTTTGGTAAACATGCGAATTAGTTTAACTTAATTATTGGTGATATATTACAAACTTATTAGGAGTTAATGCTATCAAATTTCAAATATTTAATATACGCGTCAATTATTTAAGTTACATCTCAAATAATAACATGTGTCACTGTGTCTGTTATGGGGTAACACAGGAAAACATTCGTATCATTTGATAAAAAGATTGGACATATATTAGTATTTAATGCTTTAACAGAAAGAAACGTGATATGAAAGTTTCAAATTTTTCATATATTTATTAAACAAATTAGATTTTATTATTTGGCAAATAAATTATTTGTATTATTTAACTTATTCTACGGTAGATTTTGAGAACTTGTGACCCAAACTAGAGCACTAATTTGATATACAGTAATGTATGATCAGATGAGTGTCTCATTTAAATCTCTACAATTAATGAAAGCTATAAAGAAATCGACTGCAAACAAACTACTGTATAGAAAGTGAATGAGATTAGTTCTGCCATTACTTCTACTTATAATAGTAATGAAAAACAAGATCTAAGATATATGTTTAACTATTTTAAACGTTGTACTGTACTGTATAAATCGTATAAATATTGAATTACAAATTATATCATACATTCAAATACACATTAATTATGTAAACCGTATCTTGAATTGTAAGTTAATTAGATTTTGATTATGCTTTTATCTAATGTTTTGTATTTAAAACCATTTACAATATACTATAATTTTTTGGAATCAGATAAAAATATGTTAATTATTCAAATCATGAGTTATTTTTTGTAATGAGGACAAAAACTGATTCTACTTTCGAGAAAAGATACAATTAGGCCGATAGCGAGCACAGCTAATGCCTAACGTCGATCATCACTGCTTCTTAAAATACAATGTAATTGAATTGTATTGTATTAAAAATTTTGAAATTGTTTCCTTTGTAAAAAATTCTATAAAGTATTGTTTTGCATCTCATGAGAGCTCTATCATTGTAAACATATTCAAAACAAATAAACTGTGTTATTGTTTGTAATTAATTTTTAAATCTTAATAATAATTTATTTAAAAAGTGAATTATAGTTTGCTTCATATAAATGCGTCAGTGATTTTGAAGTGTAATTTAGTAATAATTATTGCACAACAATTTGAATACAGCTCTACTAATAGTATGTCTATTACTAGTATTTCTTTTTTAGGCAACTTATCAGTTGAACAATTATAGCATTGTTGTGAACTCTTGTTTAACTACATACAGGTATATATTAATAAAAAAACAATGCCATTTCGCTTGACATACAATAGTATTATATTATAATTTAAATTTCCGTCAAGTTTAAGCGATATGATAATAAACTGGCACCAAATATATGAAGGTCTGAAGTAAGCTAACTATGCTTTAATTAGGTAAAGCATATTTACCGATATAAAAGGTGTCCAACAACTTTTTCGCATTCTTATAGATAGCTTTTAATATTGACTTTGACTTATTCGAGAAAAAGTGAGTTTAACTTTTCTTTTGATTCAAGAATATAAATGAAAATAAACATTTGAGTTCACCATTGAAAAGAAACTGTTTTCATATAACTACAATTACAATTGCAACCACATTTACTTTATGATTTTTGCAAATTCGTGTAACTGATAAATAATATTTGAACATACAGTTGATAAGTTACGCAATTTAACATACTTTTTAGAAGCATTCAAACTCACTTCTTGGTGGTATATAGTCTCGTGACTCATCACATCTATAATAAGAGTTTAATAAAGAAAGAAGAGGGAGAATTTATTTTGATTGTGCCTTTTTTGCAATAAGTTATTCCAACAATTATTACATTCAATTTGGAATAAAAGTCAATTTCTGTAAATTAAAGCATAATGTAATAGTGATTAGAGTTATAAATATGAATATGACTTCAAGTCATCCTGAAGTTGGATTAAACGGATTAAACAACACTGTTAGAGATATTTCATCAAATCCCAAACTTGCGCCAAGACTGAGGTAACTTATTATATATTTGAAATAAAGTAGTTTAAAACTCTAATTTTTAAACCAAGAATTTGAAAATTTATTGTGGAAAGTATTGCAAACTTTGAATATTTATATTATTTGAAAATAATAAACATTAATAGTACATCTGTATAATATAGTTGAGCTAATTAATGAATTTTTACATTAATGAATGAGTTCTACTTAAAAGAAATGATAAAATAGAATTATTTCTTCAGCATTGAAAGATGGCAGGTGGCTATCAGGTCTTCAAATGGAAACTTCTGGCGTTTGGGTGCTATCTTAGCATTATTATTGACTGCAATATTTTGCATATCAATTATTCTTTTTAGCAACAAAGGTATGTTTCTATCATTCAATAAATTTTACTAAAAAATGAATTAATTAAAAAATAGTTATTAAAACTAGAATATAATTGTAAGAAAGCAATTGATCGCTTAAACCCTAATCCCTAAAGATGAGGCACTTGTACCCTACAGTACATGAATTTGCTCAATTAAGGAATCTAAAGAGTATTTTTGATAAACCATGACTTTCATGAGTCCTCATTACTTTTTTAGCACACTTTTATTGATATTAAAAGCAATTAATTTTATTTAATTTTTTCTTTTGTTAAAGACTTTATGAGCAATAACTCTAAATTATGTCTTACAAAAGACTGCATCACAGCTGCGGCATCATTGTTAAGCAGTATGGATATGACAGTGGATCCCTGTAAGATCTTTTATAATAGAAAGCAATTTTTGAAGAATTAAATATATTTATTTGAATTGTTTTACTATAAAGGCGAGGATTTCTTCGAATATGCGTGTGGGGGTTGGACTAAGAGCAATATGATTGACGAAGACGAATCAAGACTCGACACATTCACTGTTATGAGAAATGAATTAACAGATAAACTAAGAAGTAATCATTTATTTAAACTTAAACAAACTGTAAGTATAATTTTTTTTGTTTAGTTATATTGGAGACGCCGATAGACGATAAGGACGGAAATGCAACAAAAAAGGCAAAGATTCTATTCATGTCGTGTATAGATGAAGAAACAATTGAAATGAGAGCTGAGAAACCTTTAATCAAATTATTAGATGAAGAATTTGGTGGTTGGCCTCTACTCAAAAAGGAATTAAGGGATATCAAAAATGTTTCAGCTTTTGATTGGGTGCTTATTATTATTAATATTAATTTCAAAGCATTCATTTATAACAAAGAGCTTAATATGTCTTAAAAAGTTTCACTGTTCAACTCTAGTGTTGTGTGACTTACTTTAGACTTACTATTCTTACAGTTCACTACTTTACAGTTACACTGACTTAACTTTAGTTTAAAATCTGCATTCAATTTAGTTCAATTTGACATTTGATAATTAATTTATTATTAGTTTAATATAATTAGTTAATTAAACTAATACGTTAGTTCAATTTATTTAATATATCAATTTTGTGTATCACTTTATTTTCTCACTTTAATCACTTTAATCTTTCATCAATTTTAAGCTTTAAGTAATTCTTTCTTTCAAATTATTTTGTAGAGTAATTTAAATAATGATACCATTTATGTATCTGTTAGGTGACAATGATGGGCAAATTAAGGCAATATAATAACGAAATAATAGTGGGTCATAATGTTGGTCCTCATGAATATAATGCATCCACTTATGGAATTAAGGCAAGTCAGGCATTAGTTTAATACGTTTAATAGTAGATAAAATGACCCAAAATAATTATACACACGACTAGTTAGTAAAAGTTTTATTTTAAAGCTAAACTTTTCAAAATTATTATTGTATTTTTTTCAAAAAGCTCTACCCCGCGACTCTTGGCCTCTCGAGTGCCGATTTTTATCAAAATACTAGTAGTCGTCAATATAAAGCTTATGTTCAATTAATAACTCAAATAACAAATTTATTGAATGCGCCCAATGAAACAGTGCATAAAGATATCAATGATTTACTGGACTTTGAGTCCAAATTAGCCAATATTTCGAGACCTTATGAAAAGAGTGGAGGAGCCAGTTTTCAAAGAATGTCACTAAAAAAGTTGGCAAAATTAGTGCCAAATATTAATTGGAAGAAATATTTTGAGTTAGCGATCCCTTTGAGTATTAATGAAACCGAACAAATAGGAGTTTATGGTTTAGACTATTTCATGGATACACAAGACTTAATATTGTCCACTTCTGACAGGTGAGCTCAAAAAGGGTTTAATTAAATGCAATAATGTTTTACTAATGATCTTCAGGACAATATTGAATTATCTTCTATGGAGATTTGTAATGAATCGCGCAAACAATTTAGATTCGCGTTTTGATAAAGTACAGCAGGAGTTCTTCAAAGAACAATACGGCACAAAAAGTCAATCAGCGCGTTGGAAAAAGTGTGTCGATTATGTTAATACCAATATGGGTACTGATCAAAGATTTCATTTTCAAAACACAGTTCAACATAAAATTGATTTTATAATTGTTTCATCATTTAAATTGCGTGATCTATAGGTATGGCTGTTAGCGCTCTATATGTCAAAACACACTTTAACGCAGAGAGCAAAGCAAAGGTCAGTACAAAAAAAATTAATTATTTTGTATTATTTGTGAAAGTTTATAATAATTGATGAGGAAGTATATGCCATAAAATGCTTTAGTTTTGCTTAAAAAAAAGTTAATTCGTTTAATTATTAAAAGGTCACTACACTTAGCATTGAATGCCATAAACTTTTGTTTTGCTTCACAAGCGAAACCAATTGCCTTATAGAGAAATTATCCTATTTTAATAGGCCGAGGAAATGATTGAGAATATAAAAAACGAATTTTATGAAATACTCGATGAAGTCCATTGGATGGACGCAGAAACTAGAACTGATGCAAAAACTAAAGTGAGATCTTATTACCATCTTTAGTAGCAATAAATTTAGAAACAACTTCTATACTAATAACTTAATACATTGCATATCATTATAATTAAAGGCTGCAATGATGGAGCAGCACATTGGCTTTCCAGAATATTTGTCGGACAGAAATTATTTGGATAATGAATACTCACATGTAAGGGAATTACACAAATTATCTCAATTTATTAATTCAGATACTATAGAGAGCTTACTTTTCGGGTTTAACCAGATTATACCCGAATCAAACATGCGTATTGCGTGAATTTTTTTAAACTTTGAATTAGATTTTACGTTTAAATAATAGAAAGTGTGTGTTTCTAAGTTATTCATATGTTATGATTCATAACATTAATGAGATTTATTAAACTCTTTGAAATCCTTCGAGACAATAGGTGTAGTATTGAATGTCTTTGATATTGAAACTTGAAGAAAAGTCTTTTCAATAGTTATTAGATTCTCATGTAGTTTTTTTGAATTTATGAACCCGAAATTGAAAATAAATTTTTTGTTTAAACCCGATAAAACTAGAATTGTCTCAAATTTTTTGAGCCCGATTAAATCACCCGAATCAGCGTGAAAAATAAACCTGAAAAGTAAGCTAATCTAATTCAAAAATTGTTTAGTAGTTGTGTAATTAAATTATAATAAAAACTTTTGATTTTTCAAGTATCACAACATTAGTAAAGCACAAACTGTGGCTTTTGCTTTATAATTATTATTATAAAGTAGACAATTGTTTCGGTAGCAAACTGCATACCTTCATCAGTACTTCGATCAGGACTCAATGATTTTAACATTCAAAACTGATCTTTTTTCAATATTTGCTTCACAGCGGATATCGAGAGAGAAACATGAGATCTAGAATTTTATTGTTTTAACTTATTACAATATAAATACAGAGTCATTTGTTTAGTATAAACCCAATGATTAATTAAAAAATTCAATGTATTTCTGTATTTTGATACAGCTCAGCCACAGAAATATATTAAATTTTTTAATTAATCATTGGGTTTAAACTAAACAAATATTGAAAAAAAGATCAGTTTGAATGTTGAACTCATTGAGTTCTGATCGAAGTACTGAAACAATTGTCTACTTTATAATAATAATTATAAAGCAAAGCCACAATTTGTGCTTTACTTAAGAAATCAAAAGTTTTTATTATAAGCTAATCTACTTTTATTAAAATAGTTTATTTTGAAGTAACACAAAAACTTTATGCTGACTTTTGTGTCAAATCAAATATTAAAAAGATAAGTCCATATAAAATACAAAGATTTAATTTTTAGCTCGATTTCAAAAAAGACTTGTACTTCGAAAATGTGGTCAATTATTTAAAAAAATCGACAAATAAGACTCAATCAAAATTATTCGATGAAGTTGATAAAGATAAGTAAGTTTTGTATTATAGCAGATACACTATATAGTAAATCTGTTTTATATATTACATTTATAATTATAAATAAATGCATATATGGTTACCAGACCACCGTTTTTGGAGCGGAGACTCCTTTCTTAAATATCTGTCTCCGTTCTCCGCTTTGCTTCTGCGGAATTAAGGTATTTTTCCGTTTTTTTAAATAAGTGATTTTTAAGATTCTCACTAAAGTGTGGTATTTGTCTAAAATATTACAACGTGTTAAGTGAAACTTTCTTTATTTTAATGTCAGAACTAGTTTTCCTAAGATTTTCTATTTTAATAAGTATTTTATATAATATGCAAGTTCTTAATCTCCAGCTGAAAGACTTATTTGGGGAAATGAAACACTCGATTATCTTTTTTTAATTAAACTCAATTCATAATATATTTCTATTTCTCTAAAATAATATGAATTTTTATTAGGAAGCATAATATTTGAAATAAGATTCTTTCACATTTCATATTAAGCACACTGTATTATTAAAAGGACCCAAAATCATGAATTGATAATACTTAAATGTACATGGAATTGAAAATGGCAGTTTAATTTGCTTGTCTCTATTTTTATCGACGTAAGATTCAATTGGAGGTTTTAATTCCTGAAACTATAAGAATTTCAATATATTGTAATGCATGTAATTCTAAAACAGCTTATATTTTTGTGCATAAAATTTTAGATTTTGGACAATACAGTCTATAATACAATAAATAAAAAAATTTTACTTTACTCCCCCCTTTAATATTTTTCTCCGATTCTCGAACTCGACCTACCTGGCACCCGTAAATGCATATTATATGTGCCATTGTCTGACTTCCGTTCTATCCATTTGCCGTATACTGACGGTGTGTTTTCTTCGACATATTTTTTAGACTTATTTCTATTGAATAGTCACTCAATTAATTTACATTTCATTATTCAGATGGACAGTAATGCCGAGTGTTGTAAATGCTCACTATCATAGGTATAGAAATTTAATGAGTAAGTGTTATAAATGAACTTTTCCTCTATTAAGTGATAATTGATTTGAATTATTTGATTCATGTCAAGGTTTCCCGGCAGCCGTCCTTCAGTCACCGCTATTCAATAGAAATTATCCACATTCATTAAACTATGGTGCCATCGGATCAGTGAGTCTCAGTTTTCTTAATAAATTATAATCACTTATGCAATAACTTCATATATTTTAATTTCAATTTTCAATTAAATCAGTTTTTAATTATTGGGCAAACAAATAAAAATAGGTTATGAGGCAAAGTTTGTTAGTTTACTAGTTTTAATCAAATCATTTTGACAGCTATTCCGAACAAATACAAGAAATTCAAAAAATTAACGCTTTAGACTCAAAGCATTTTAACCAAATGCAGCAATTTTTTGGGGTCTTTGACCCAAATTGAAAGTTTTGAATAAGAAAAGAGTGTTTAGAAAAGAAAACAAACAGACTTTTTAAAATGAGATACAGTACAGTGCTTTTCATAACGGTGGTTCAATTGATCTCTTAGTAAACGAGATAAAAAATTAAATACTTTGATATCTCCTTCTTGTCACTTAAAATTATTTCTTATCAAAACTAATGTTTTGCATTATCAGTGACTAATTATTTGTTATTTCAATATTGACTGATAATAAGTAAGTCATTAGTGAAGTTTTAGATTTTTATAGAGTAATATTAATATTTTGGGCTAGTCGTCAAAGTGGTTGGCCAAATCACTCAAGTATATAGGTTTGCGTTCGAGGTGGTTCAAAACATTTTATCAAATTTTTTTCTAATATTTTACATAATTGAGTTCAAATTGTACTTATTTTTGATTATTTGCATATTAACCGTTCAAAAGGAAACTGTTTTGAAAGCACTGTAACTATACAGCTATAATTTTTCACCTAAATATCAATTATTTAGTGAACTGAGCCGTTTCTAAGTTGAAAGCTAAAATTTTTGTAGCTTTAAGGAAAAAGGATTTTTATTTAAACTAATCTTTAAATATTAGATAAATTACTTTAAATTAGTATTCAATTAATATATATAAATATATCAATTTTGTCCAATATTAGTCACAATAGTTTTGCTTAAAATACGATTTATTCCAGATTGTTGGACATGAACTGACACATGGATTCGATTCCAATGGTATGTTATAATAAGAAATTGTAATAAATATGACAAAATAATTTGATTGTGAATCGTATTTGTAAAGGCCGTCATCATGACCAATATGGAAATCAAAGATTGTGGTATATTTAATTTGCATAACTCTAATGAATGAATGAATTAAATAACCTTTAATGATCCGATGTTGTAGGTGGCACCCTAACACTATCGATAGATTCATAATTAAATCTCAATGCATGATAAATCAGTACAGCAACTATTCAATGACAATACAAGGGGAAGAAATGAAGGTACTATTGCACAGTACTTTCATATTTAGATATTTTATTTAATAACTTATTACTTTAATTCTAATTTAGTTGAACGGAATTCTGACACTTAGTGAAAACATTGCAGACAACGGGGGAATCAAACAGTCATTCAGAGTAAGAAAATTAAATGTAATAAAATCAAAATAATTTATGATTCAATTTTACAATATTTAGGCGTTTAGAAAATTGCAAACAGAACACGGACTCCAAAACCAGTTGCCGGGTCTTAATCTAACTCACTATCAACTATTTTTCTTGAAATTCGCCCAGAATTGGTGTCAGATCATAACTCCTGAGGGAGCTCTAAATTCATTGAAAACCTGGAAACACACACCTGGCAAATATCGGTAACTTAATAGCGACGACGGCCATCACCACTCAATTATTGAAAAACAATATTTAATAAACTAATTTGTTTCATAATTATAGAGTAATCGGAACGTTAGCCAATTCCAGAGAATTCGCAAAAGCTTTCAATTGTCCGACTGGTAGTCCTATGAATCCAATTGAAAAATGTGAAGTTTGGTGAAATCAAAACTTTTCACTTCAAAATCAATATTCGTATATATCATTAGCATAGATGGTATTATTAATGTATGGCCAGTAATGGTCAATGAGCTCGATATCTATTGTGTTGAGTCAAATCTTCCGGTTTTTCCAGACAATCGTTTTCCTGTAAATCATATGAGATTTGTATGTATTATGTGATTTGCGAAAAACCTGTAAACTTTATGTGAGCTAAATGTGAAACTCATGTAAAACACTGTTTTTTGTAATTTTTATGTAATAAATAAAAATATATAAAACTCATGTTTTGTGTAAATTTCTTGACCAAACTCTAAAATGCTTCAAAACCTGTAATACTTGTAAATATAAACTTTTTAAGTAAAAAATTTGCGATAAGTATTTCAAAATTTTTTTATCCAAAAGTTAAAACTATTCACAAACGTTAAAGACATAAAAAAATTGGATTTACAATTAAAGAATGAATACATTTGTCTTTACCAGAATTTATGAATAAAACAGTTCTATTAATATCATTGCTTACAATACACGTTAGATTGTCATCAATTTTTTTAACATTAAAGCATACCTCGGTAAGGCATAGGTTGCCTAGGGATTGACCCCCCAAAAAAATTCTTAAAAGTCAAAAATGGTACCTTGGTACCCCTTGATTTTTTAAAGTTTTTCCAAAATGTATCCCTTGGTCCCCTTTGATATTTTCTAAAAAATTGAGAAAATATCCTTTGGTCCCCCCCTTTCATTTTGATTGTTTGACAGTTTTGATTAAAATGTAAATTGTTTTAAAAGATTTTTAATCAAATTCATGCTTTAACGCATCAAACAATAGCATTAAAATGTTTAATTTAGTTTGCAATTTATAAATCGTGGGCTTGAGATCGAAAATTATTAAATATTGTGATAGATATAATATTAGTATTTGAATGAACATTAATTTATAATAGTATTCACTTTTAGAAATCATTTACGAAATAATTAATCCATTTTATTCCCCAACAAG
>JAQGCH010000119.1:0-32986 GCA_034699485.1 Nanhermannia elegantula
TTAAGAAAATCATTGACTTTCATAAATTCACTCATATTTCTGCCCCATTCAGAAAAAATAGATCCAAATAACTCGAATAGTTTGTATTTAATTAGACGGTCCAAAATTGTAGGGCTTTATAATAGAAGTTGAATTCAATTTTAATTAACATAAATGATAGCAAAATGAGAAAAGTTTGTCTCTAATTTGAATTTAATCGTAACTTTCTGTCAACAATAAGAAAGATTCACAACAATGAGGTTATGAAATCTAATAGAGGGAGTCAACGGTTTAAAATTTAAAAAGAAAATAACATTAATATCTCATTATATGAATATGAAAGACACAATAATTTGCGGCTTTAATCAAACTCATTGACTATAATAATAATATCACTACAGATTAAATGGTATGGGAGTGGGTTTGTAATAATGTGAGTGGGATGGATGGGAATCAAATACTTCAGTCAGTAGGACTTCAATTCTTTCACTCATCCAAAGGATCTCTTAATTTAAAAAACTTAATAATATTAAATAATTAATAATATAATAATAATTAAGATCTCTAACCATTAAACAAATTTTTTATTTTTATCGCATTTTTGATTAAGTAGACCAATGATATTGTATCAAAATTACTATTCGGCTAAAATTGATTATATTAATTAATTCTAAATTTATTTCGTAGAATTCTATATAGGTTAGTCCGCAATTTTGCAGAATATCCTATTACAGTGAAACCTCCATAAGTTAAATATTCCCTATGTTAAAAACCCTCTATAAGTTAAATGTAAGAACCGATTCACTTCCATAGTAACACATTATAAAATACATTCTATAAGTTAAAAACTTCTCTAACTTAAACCTAAATTGTGGTCCCAAACGACTTTAACTTATGGAGGTTTCACTGTATTAGATTTATGTTCATTTGCAATTCAACACAGCCTTAAAGCGTTTGGGTTGACGACAATGATAAATAATTGGCAAACTAATTAATAATCACAATAAATTTTCTAAACCTGCGTACAAATTGTTGCTAAAACAGATTTTCTACTAATTATGTTTAGCCACGAATTTATGTAGGATTGAGATATTAACCAAATTATATTTACGATCTCATTAAGGCCTTAAAGCAATTAATATATCAATAAGTTTTAATAAATGGCAAAATAGAGTCGTGTGAATAAAAAAATTATGTAAATTACATAAAAATAAATTAATGGGATGGGCTTTCATGTATATGAGATGAATGCCGACGGTATTTATTGGTCAGACGGCTGAATGATTTACCGATAAATTTGCCGAATAGAGAGATGTGGATCCAGAACATCCCTGTTTCAAAAAAAGTCTAAACATTAAGATAAATTGTCAAAATATATTTCAATTTTCACTAATTATTATAATTTTAAATAATTAAAGTTAAAGTGAAACAAATAAAAATTGAAGTTTAGTTATAATCTGATGAATTGATTAACAAACAAGCCATAAGTCTATACTTTAAGGAATCATTTGTTAGCATTGCTAAGCTTTATAGGGTATATATTAAAAATTGTGATCCAGTTTTCTATTATTATATTATTATAATATTGTTTTATTATTAAATTATATCTGTGCCTGTAAGTCAAAATATTGAAAATTCTTGAACTAATACATAGTAAATAAACTTATTTAAGCTGATTAACAATATTAGTCAGTTCTCATTTCATTTTTCAACATTATTTATTCATATAAATTATGAGAATCAGATTCTATTCAATTTATATTTGAATACATTTTATAATAACAGCAATAAAAGTAATAACTTTTTAAATAATTTCACTTAACATTAAGTGCCTCTTCTTATGGCCAACCTTTCACAAAATCACATATAAAAGAGATGTGAGAACTAAGACTAAATTATGATAATTAAAGCTCTTCCTCAACAAAAGGAGAATTTATTACTGATTCTTAACAGATAAAAATAGTTTTATAGCTTCTATTTAAATAAGAATGAAATAAAAATTTAATTTAAGATTATGGAAAATAAGTGTGAAAGTTCTCACTATAAATCACTTTATCATACAGTATTGTTGAGGTTAAACAAAATAACTTCATAACCCCTTAACCTTAATATTAACTTTTTAGATAAATTGTTTGATTAAATAGCTGTACAAATAAGTATTCATTATATTCTTATCAGTTAATAAACGCTGCATTAATTAAAGTTTACTAAGAGATAATAATAGTGTCTAACATTTTGTTATACAAATGAAAAGTTTGCTCACAAACAGTAAGAGTAAGGATTAAATTAATTTCGTGTTTTTCGCGATAGTTAATGAATTGTATTCTCACACAAACTAACCTCTATTCAAGTTCAGGACAGAGTTCTATGTCCTCTATTGATTCCACAATATTTCAAAGATAATTGTTGAGCAAAATTTTTTTAATCATCTATTTTCGGTTACTTTATATCGGAATATCTTTTAAATTATAAATATTTAGAGTTATGTATCCAAAGCCTTAAACCATTTTCAAAAATTATCATAATTTAGATTTTCTGATAGTTGAATGAATTTATTAAAAAGCAGCGAATTTTTCATCTAATTATATGAATTGAGACTTCTTTCATGAACTTTCATTTCATTAATAATTAAGCTGAAAAAGTTTTTAGTGTTTAATTAAAATGAGATTAAACTATTGAATATAATGTAATAAAGAAAAAAATAATAACAAACTGTCGATAATAAGTTGACAGGTAAAATAATTTTTACAAATGGATTTAATAATTACAAAAATTTCTTATAATCATTACCAAAATATTCTTTAAGTTGTCACTAAGTTTTGAATTAAGGCCTTGAACACTAAAAATTTTTAAATCCTTTAAAAATAATTTAACAAATTCTCATTATATTCAGAGTCGCTATTTTTTGTTTATCTTTTTGCTAATTCTCACGAAAATATGCCAAATAAATGAAGATATTACGAAAGAGTAATGAAAAGGTTAACTTGATATGAATCAGCAATGCTATTGACTCTTTTTCAATTAAAAATACGTGAATAAAAGCAATTGTAAAAATAATTGAATTGCAAATTAACTTTTGCTAAATCATTGTTTTTCAAAAGTGAAAAATTGGTATTTTAAGAGTCTCTTCGAAACAAAATGTACGGATTTCTTCAATTTGATAAATTTACTCTCAGAAAATCAAATATTTGCCTATAATTGTTAAAAGTAGTTAATTAATGAAAATAAGCTCTAATTTTTCTATCAGTACTTAACCATTATCTATGAGTTTAATCTGTTATTGAAATCAAAATACATTATGAAAGTTTATACTAATATAATCATAGCTTGCGTTTAATTATCACAACATAATTAACATGTTAATGAACTTGAATAATCAGTAATTACTCGATTCAATCCACCCTTTTTTCATTCAATTTTTAGTGTTGTATTATTGTTAACATGTGTTTTGTTGAAGAATTTGATTTGTCAAAGCACTTACAAATAGGTTTCATTAATTTATATTAAACAGCTTTAGAAATAATGCTGACAAATGACTAATTATATCAGAGAAGATAAATCATAGAAATCGTGGCTTATTGTCAGTCATTACAATGCAAACAAGATTTTGTGTAAGCTATGAATTTAATTAAAATATAATAAAGGCTAAAAACAATGTCATACCATTTGGTAATTGAATCTTATTTGCATTCATGAAAACCAAATTCATTTAATGTAAATTTATTAATGACTTTATAAATTGAGGAAATGCTACAAATGACGAGAATCTCTCTTCATATAAATACATAATTAAATATTTTTAGAGATAATCTTGAATCAAGTCTAAAATCGGCCGGTTTTGAGTTTATATAACTGCTAATTAAATTCAAAATTATATACACTTTTGGGAAATTATTGCACAAAAATGGTTTTTTGTAAAATAACCCAATAAAAGCCTAAAATTATATGAAAGCCTACTTATAATTATAAACAAAATAAAAATTTAACTAAAATTTAATATATTTTGCAAACATTCCTATAGTTTTACAACAAAATAATAGTCAAAACATCAATTAATTCTTCATTAGACTGTTTTATGCAATAGAAAAAATATAATTAAAAAAAGTTTCATAAGTCTACGGATGTGGCGAACACTGATACTGTGAAGAAGAGCATTAACATAAATTTGAACGTCCGTTAAAACCATTTTCATACATGAAATGCTGTACTTTACAGGTGAGAAAATTTTGAACAGTCAATTACATCGCTTATTGTTCGCTTTATATTAAGATTTATAATAGCTATACATATAATTTTTAAGGGCATTCACGCCCTGTGGGAAACTGTTACATGTGTTTATTTCGACAGAATTATTCATATAGGGAGACTAAAGTAGTTTCAATCTCATCAAAATACTTTTAATTATGTTTAATATTAAACATTTTTATTGTATTTTTCGTAAAATCCTAAATATCTGTGCAAAACAACTATATGTAGCAAAATTCTTACTAATTTGTTACTGTTATTAATGATTCATTAATAATAAATGTATTAAAAAATTTTATAATAATAATACTGTTATAATAATTCTGATCTTACTTAAGGCTATCGGTGGCTATAATAATGCGTTTAGTATTGTTTTTTCCTAATAAATGTAATTTCGGATTAAAGTTAATGCATTATAAGAAACTAACATAAGCTGCAAAGCAATGAGAGCCTATTATAAGCGGCATTATTTATAACTACTATAAATTAAAAGTTTTCTTTTTGTGTAAGTCTTTTAAAATACTAGACAAACGATAATAACTTCAGGATTTGATTTATTCTCTAATAATTCAATGACTTATCAAAAGTTATCTTTACTTACTAATGGATTATTGTTGTTCTTATCACAACAGTTCTTAAGTTTTAATCTAAAACTAATCTTAATCTAATCTAAAACATGCTTTTAAAAAATGAAACTTTCTTTTTATTTAAGCTTAAAGGGGTTTAATTTATGAACAAACAAATAATATTGGATTATAACTGTAACAAATAAACAGCGGTACTTATATTTGTACCATTAAATGGTGTATTTTTTTTATTGTAACGAACATTTCTCAACATAAATGATTAAAAATATTATTGAAGCTGTCATTATTGTCGACATAACAAATTTTGGCATACAATTAAACTTGATTATGATTAATCACCTCATTTTGAATTTGTTTAAAACGCAAGCTCTTAAGTAAATCTTATTTTTAACTTATAAATTTTTAATTTATCAAAACAAGTTCATTAACTAATTTCTCTCTTATTAACTCACATGTGTGACCACAAAATTTTAAGTTAAGTTCATTAGTCCAACATTTCATAAGCTTATTATAAGAAAATATTGATTTCTTTTCTTATTTTTATTAACTCATTAATCTATCAGAACAGTTAAACTTATTATTTACACTCAAAATATTGAACCTGTATTGAACAGCTCTTTATTTGAAAAAAGCTTCTCTTATTAGTTCACAACCAACTTTTGTTCAAATAATTGTAATCACGAATGAGCTGGACTTCTCCTAATTCGTAATATTGTTGCGGTTTTTGTTAACCGGCCTGTTTAGGGGACAAAATATTATAAAATATTCTTAAGAACAATAAATACAAATTTTTGTATCTATATTTATAAAGAATTACTAAAAGTAAATTAAATTTTTATGCTGACTATACTATATAGCAAATTATTGAACTAAATTATTAAAGGAGTGGGAAAATAGATAGTAAAAATTTATCAATGAATAAGAGAATTTATTTTAATTCTATCTTATACTTTGTTAAAAGATGGAATTTTACCGGTAACCCCAACACCATAGGTGATGCCACTTTCGAGCTCCTAATTAAAAACCACTTAAAGTCAACTTTTGAACGGTAATAGGATGAACATTTGTTTACTAAAATGTCCGTCTCATTGCCCCATTCAAAATAATACTTGACATTAAAAAATCAGACAATGTTTTGGAGCCAAAATTTAAATTTTTGGTAATTTAAAGCTTGAAAGAAAATGCGGCCCTACTAGATTCTTCGTAAAAAATTTACACAAAATAAGAGAAAGATTTATCTATTTAGGGGTAAGGGCGGGGTCTAAAATATTTTTTTATATATATGGGTTAGTACTCAAATTGGTCATTTCGGGTCAAAGATGGACAAGTGTGGTATTAAATTACTCAACTCGATGTGCTCAAATCAACGATTTATATCACTTGTGGTTGGAGTGTCGGGAACCTACGGTAATCAGTATCCGGTATTCACCCATACATATGGATAAATATTTTAGACCCCGCCCCTAGCCCTAATTCCATAAATGTTTTTTGATTTTATGTCATTTTTTACGAAGAATCTGAATCTATTATTGCCTTTGCATTCGAGCTATAAACTCACAAAAATTTAATTAGAAAATTTCAACGTTAAAATTATGGCGAGTAAACACTGTCCGATTTTTTTAATGTAAAGTATCATTTTGAAGAGAGTAATAAGGCGGACATTTTAGTAAAAAATTCATCCTAACTATTACCATTCAAAAGTTGCCTTTAAGTGGTTTTTAATTAACAAGTCGAAAGTGGCGTCATTTATGGTCCTGGGGCTACCGGTAAAATGTTGATCTTTTGCAAAGTATAAGTTAGAATTAAAATAAATTTTTTTATTAGTTGGTAAATTTTTACTATCTATTTTTCCCACTCCTTTAATAATTTAGTTCAATAATTTGCTATATAGTATAGTCAGCATAAAAATTTAAACTACTTTTAGTAATCCTTTATAAATAGAGATTTGTATTTATTGTTCTTTAGAATATTTTATAATATTTTGTCCCCTAAACAGGCCGGTTAACAAAAAATGCAGCAATATTACGAATTAGAAGAAGTCCAGCTTATTCATGATCGTAATATTGAGAACATTAATAAAATAGAAATGATTAAAATTTTGAAAGCTATTACTGAAACAATAAGAACTAAATAGTAATTTGATTTGAATAAATTAAACTTTGTTCAAAATATACATTTAAATAACATATGAAAAATATAGAAAAAAGTGGAAACACTACAACACTCATATTTTCACTGCAGGGTTAATGTGAGGTTGAGGTTATTTATTTTATTTTAAAAGAAGTACTTATATTTCAATATGATTTTGAGAACAGAAATCATTTGAATCAATTTGAAAAGACCAGGCTTTCAAAAGACCAGGCTTTCAACATTTCCACTCTAGTAAACCTCTAGTAAACCTATTTTCATAAACTGTTCCCTTTCTATCACAGCTAACACTAGTAAATAATAACATTAGTGCTAAAAAAGCGAACAGTGTCTAAAAACTTATGAAAAAAGTTTACATAATCTTAATTTGCACGATAGCTTATTTTCGCCGCAACAATAAAGAGTACTTTACATACTCTATAGTCTGGAGTTGAGTTAAGTTTGAAAAAATATATTTTATTAAAAGCTGTTTAGCATTCAAGTCATTGTCATTGTCAACCACTATCATAATCTTCAAATTGCATATAAAGAGAGTTTAATTCTAATAAAATTGATTCTCAGGCAAATGCGTTGGCGTCTTATGTTTTATTAGCCAAACAAAACCGGTACTACATGTCTATCGTATTCTATCATCATTTCATTACTGTAATGCCTCAAAAATTTGATGCATTTCAAAATACGTGTTCCATTAGCTAATAATTTAGTTAAATTTTCATTTGACATGTTTTACTAATTTTTATAATTTAATCTCTTTATCACAATTAATAGCGGTATTAAATTAAACTCATTTAATATAATGATTACAAATTAGATTAATTTAACTGATCTTAAAGATTAATAGTGTAATGATATTTAATTTATTAGTTTTTGAATTTTGTGCAAATTCTATGCATTATTTGTCAAATAATTGAAAAAACACCAAATTGTTTAAAAATCAAATAACTAAAGTACAAAACACATTAATGCATAACAAATCATATTTAGATACATATTAAATGTTGAATATTAGTTAAAACATCATTACTTTTAATAGCATTATATAACTGTTAGATTTAATGTAATAGAAAATATTTCTAAAATTAAACTTTAGACTCGTTTAGAGGTTTGAACGGCATTACATACCACACAAAGAGGAGGTCAGTGTTACGATATTTGGATGTTTTGATATTAATAAAGATAAGTACTTAATATTATACTCTGATTTTAAAAATATGTAGGATTTTAATATTTACAACTTTTTTATCATACCTATAGCTTCAGGCGCTGTCTCACAATCGAAATTGTCTGTCTTGAATCAAATTCGCTTCACTTAAAGTTCATTTATTACTCAGTGCTTTATTTACTTAAGTTTTAAGTTTTTAATATAAATTACAAATTATACTTACATTTAAGCACTTTTTTAACAGTTAATATATTTATAAATTACGATTAAGCAAATGATATGAAGTATGCATAATATAAATCTAGTGATTATAGAACTTTTATGGCAACTAATGTCACATAAAATTTTAGTCGATACTAAATTTGAGATAAATAGTTATAAAAATTTTTATTTATCTAATAGCTCATAATACTATAGATCTTATGAGGAAGATATATATTGAAGTTGGAGCAAACCCTAAAAATTGATGAAAGTTTGTAATAGATCCTAACATTACTTATAAGGGAAGGCCGGCACCGCTAAGTAACCAATTTAATTTTTTACCGGCATAACATTTTCACAGCATAGCATTAATCCATCTCTACAGCCTTATCAGTTAAGGTCATTTAAGGTAAATTAAGGTAAATTCATTCAAAATTTTTCAAATCTTCACAATACAATCGAAATTAATTGAAAATTAATTGAATACATGTATTTTTGTTTAACATGGAATCTCTTAACATTATTACGGCAGAGCATCTTTGAGTATGTTCTATAAATTTACATAAATATGAAAATAACTATGTATTGAGAGAAATTGTGGGGACTATAACCTGTGGGAACTTCTTTGACTCCGCAGATTTACAAATTTCAAATCGGTTACTTACTTCGTTGTGGTACCGACCTTGCCCTGTTAGTAGTAAACGTACAATAATTACAGGTATTATATTTTTAACATTTTCTCAATATCTTATGATTAATAATCATAAGTACAGTTTTTAAAAAACTATTTTCTATTGTAGTATTTTATGATTTTTATAATACTAGTAGCACTTCATTGTATAGTATTATTACTGTATGAGACCTGTATGAGACCGTATGAGACGAATCACAAACTTTTTTTCTCTAATGAACAATTGTTACATCCATTTACAATCCGTTTGTTAGAAAAAAATTAATGGAAACTTAGTAGAAAAGAAGCCCAAAATAATAAGAAAAACACAAAAAGTGCAGCATTTTATTCATTTTTTAAAAGAATTCATTTATGCATTTAAAATGTTTATTACAAAAAATATTAGCAATTATAATAACAAAGATAAACAAAAAATGCTTCAACATTAATCTTACAGTCAGCTAAATAACAAAATATGAATCTAAAAGTGTTTATTTCTAGTTTCAAAAATACAATTTAAAGAAGATAAGACCCAAAATACAAACTAAGGTTTAGGTTTTACGGCTATTACTAATATTTGAAAGCCGGTGCTATAATTGATAAACCAAAGCACACTTATCATCAAGTTTTCGACTCGAGAGCTCATTTATCATGGAGTTTACAAATTCTATTTAATGATTCTCTTCGTAAGTGTTTTTATTAACTTTTCATAACAAGTGTCATCCATAATGCATAGAACATAGTATTAGATAAAGTCAAGTCTCATCTGATTTATAACTTGAGCCTCAAATGGTATTTGTTTGGTAATTGAAATTTATAATTAGATTAAAATCTTAATAAAATATGATATACTTTTAATGCAATCTTGAATATCATAGTAAGCCATATAAAAGATCATTCACATCCTGAAACCAAGAGATAGTAAACATTTTGTGAGCGTTTTATACCACACCTTAATGATAGAGACAATTGTTATGTTTGCATTAGGACTGCTTTAAGTTATATCATGTGAATAGTCTATTATATAATGCTATCTAAACATTAGCCAAAGAATTGAATCTAAATTTCTATTATTAGAATATTTCTTTACTTTTGTAATTTTCTTCAAATTTTTAAGGATTGACATCAAATAGTAGTTATTCGTGCTTTTCATACCTGAATAGAGTTGATGTTATTTTTATTTATGGGAAATTTGCTTTGTTTTTAGAACTTCTATATCAATATAAAATAATATCTTTTGAAAAAATTAGGTTCAAATAAAAAGCTAAACTTTAATTTCATAGCTGTCAAAACACTTGTCAATAAATCCTTTATATTTTGAAGAGAGCATATGTTATAGTAATTATATTTTGCTTCAATTTTTATATAAGTCAGACTAGAATTAGTCAATTCTTCGTGCAATCAATTTCTTTGAAAGTTTACTCAAAAGAAAGTCATTTAACCCATTTCTGACACCAAGATCTGTCTCTCTATAGAAGATTATGAATAAATAACAATACATTAAACTATAACTCAAATAGTCTCATAAATTTCAAAATAAATATAAAAAACTTAATAATTATAAGACCAAAGGTTGAATAGCTATTATTTAGAATTGAAGCTTACATAATAATACTTAACAGAAGTGCTGGTAATGGAATTTTGATTGTGGGCAACTCTATACTTGAATAAAAAAATTAACGCCGCTTTGCAAACAAATGTCTTGCAAAAAAGCTCTCAAAATTACTTGAGTTGTTATTTACTACCCATACATGTGAACATACTTTAATCAATGTCAATAACGAGAAAATGCATTATCATTAGGATCAACCGATTCTTGTCTTACACTTGTTTAAGACCTCATACATAGCTATTGTGTCAATTAATCAGGACAGGCCTTTTTCAAGTACAATATAACTTAAAGGCTTTTTAAACATAGGCACCGACTCAATCGGGAAACTTTAAATTATTTATATATTAGACATCACAGACATGTGAATAGCATTTAAATACAAATACAATGAAATAATTGAGAGAAATGAAGATCAAGTTCAAGGTTTGCCTTTGAATGCACAGCATATGAATTTGCATATATATCAAAATATTACAGAATTCTTGTAAAAAAGTTTTCATCAGTCAGGTTCCGAATCAGTAAAAACAAACTCTTCAAATGAAGTAAAGCTGGGGTAAAGTTTTTTTATACAGGTTGATAAAAATATCTCGTGTAGTGAATATAAATCATAATTTAAGGCTATAATAGTTATAAATAAATTGCGAAGACTTTATTTTAATAAAAGCATTTTTATTTTCTACGACTATATTAATGAAAAAATTTTGATTTATTTAACAAAAAAGTTGTTTAATATTCAAAATACAGAATTATACACACATTATGTAAACAGTGATGTAAAACAATATATTATGATTTAAAATTTTTATTATATTCAAACATTGAATACTAAATGTTGATAACAAAATAAAATTAATTTCACGACTTTAATCAGTTAGTATTAAAATTTTTTAACAATAAATAACAAAATAAAAAGCATCTAAAAATTAAATGAAAGCGATAAAAAAAGATACAATTATTAGTGAGAGGTATCATATAGGAGTTCACTATACCTTCTTTTACTAGCTTCAAAGGGTAGTGCATTTAGTGGGCAGTAACTCATTTAGCAATTGCACAACTTTTGATTAAAAAAATAATCAAAGTTAATGACACTGCAGGTAAGTTTCATATCGTTTTCATATATACAGCGGCGAAACAATAGAGTTATAAATCAAATACATTTATATAATAAAATAATGCAAATTACTGTATAAAATAGTAATAAGAACACTTTGTAGAGAAATGCCTTATTCATAGCTTCATGTTATGTCATAGGATAGAATATTAAACACATTGAACGGTCCAAAAAATTAAGACAACTTAATTATTAAAATCATTATACATTTTTCTTTTATATTTCACGAGAACACGGGTTTTAAATAAATCATCCGTTATGAGAGATTTTTTTAATGTTATGCAAGTATAAAATTATGAGTTTTTTATTAGAATCTCTTCTCAAGCTATTATTCTCGGAGTAATTAATTCGCAGAAATTCTCATTTAAGCAATTATTCGAAACAAATAATTATTTAAAGATTTATTGCTAAAAATTAAGTTTAATCAGTTTTTGTTTTCAAGATTACTGTTCATTAAATAATTTCATAGCCTTACGGGAGAAATTAGATAACTAAATGATATTCTCCAAGCTTAAGGTTATTCATAAACAGCGTTTTTCCAAATCAAACCTATAACTTATATTTGATCTTAAAGTATTGATTGAAAAATAAAGCGTTCAAATTGTGCAAATCAGGCAACTTATCGATTAGATTAATGTACTTTTTCCCCTCATATGACTTAAATTTGAATTTAACAAAAAATAATTATCATATTTAAAATGACAGTTGTTTTTAATTTTATGTATCAGCTAAATAATCAAAAATAAAAACCTAAACTAAAGGCTAATCTTTAAGCAGCCGGGCCTGGAGGTCCAGACGATGACGAAGACGATGGAATGATAAGCGGTAGCGGAGGTATCTTCTCGTGAAATTCCAGAGTTGAATGTTCTAAAGTGTTTTGCGGCACAACATTAATATAGTTTAGTTTATACGTCTGTTTCTCGGTATAATCCGCTAATTGTTGCAGTTGTTGCATAACTGCTGCGATGTCTTTTCGCAACTGATTCTCTAGTGCGCGACCGACACGTCTCCTATTTATTTAAATAAATTTTAACAAATTGATAAAAACTATCCGAATCCGTATTCTATTACTATTGTTTCTATTTATAAATCCATTAATAAATATGTTTCTGAGTTAATAGGTTATGATGTGATACGATATGATATGATAATGAGATACTTATAAATAAATGATAAAAATAAGTATTCAGGCATCGGTTCAGTTAATAAAAAATTTTTAAGGAATACTTTTTAAAGATTTAAAGATATTTCTTCAGATCATTTATTACTGCTATTTAAAGTAGAAATTAAACGGTTTCTCAAATAACCGAATATAATTCAAATGATTTATAGTCTATAAATACTTTTATTAACACTCTTAAGATATAATGACTATTAGAATGACATTAGAAGACAAATAATTAGGTGATTCAATAATTTTAATGAAGATCTATTTTTAATATTTATTACTATTATTACATAATATTGTATTTTATTACTCCTTTAAATCTGTTTTAAATAACTATTTATTAAACCTCAATATAACAAATAAAATGCATAAGAGTTCTTGTTTTAATAAACTCTATCATTCATTTACAGTTTAATATAAGAAAAATTTCAAAAATTCTGAATTTTCATTTTTATTTAAGTTCTGAATCCGTCTGAATTGGGTTTGGGTTAGTCAGACAATTATAATAAGTGGCATTTTAAAGATAAACTTAAGCTCTAATAAAGTATTGAAAATGTTAAGAAAATGAAGCTTTCAGTAAATAGTAAAGATTGCAAAGATTTCGTAATACAAAACTAACTTATATTTTATTAAAATGCAAAGCTTATTGGTACTTAAAATTGAAAAAATCTACTTTTATTTTTAAAATTGGTGTATCGCTGACATTGACTAATGAGAAGTGATATGCAGTCTCTCTGGTATACAGGTATACAGAAATACTGATATACAGCTATTTTTCATATAAATATAAAATTGTGCTAAAATTAGGGCATTTTAATTGAATTAAAAGTTCTGGAATAGAGCCGATAAACTTTCAGATATTTAAAATATTAGAATCTTTTCAATAAAGCATTAAATTTTAATTTCCAACTGTCTGGTCATAAAAGATTCTGAACTTAATCTCTAATTGAATCAAAAAGAAAAACTAAAAATAAGAGAAAAAATTGTTCATAAAAATATTCATAAATGCATTATTGTCTCCAATAATCTCAATTAAGACAAATAATAAATCATTTTTAGCTTTCATTAAATACAATAATTACATCAGAATATCTTAAAATAGCAAAACACTCATAAATTCTCGGCCCATGAGATTTGAGTAAAAAAATTTAAAGACTGTGTGTCTGACATAGATATGAAAACTAAAATAACTGTGAAATCAAGCAAATGGCAAGTCAAGCAAATATGTCATTAAATTAAAGGTTTTATATTTCATGGCCATAAACTTGAAGATAAGTTATTTTTATAGCTGAGTTCCGAAAACGAAATTTACGAAATGCTGACTGATTTTTGATTAAAAAAAAGTAAAAATAAAGGCTTTTCAAAGATATTTCAAATATATTTCTGATAAGTTTCTGATAAGTTTCTGCTAAGTTTCTGATAAAACACTTTGGAATAAATTCAAATAAAAATTTTGATTTCTTAGTTTTTTCACACCTATTATAGACCACTAAGTGTTAAAAAAACTTTATTGTGATAAAAATATAGAAAATATTTATTTTAAAAATGTATTCTAATAACTACATAAATAATATTTTTGGAATAAGTGCTGTTCAATTTAACAGAACAAGACTTACCTATAAGGTATTGCCACTGGAGCCGAGAGCAAATGTACTGCAGAGACAGGCAGTGTTATTGGCAATAGACTTAATCCATGAAGAATGGTTCCAATACCAGCGTTTCTGATCTGGTCCTCAACATATGAAGATGAAACTGATTTATCACCCAATAAAGCACCACTTCTTACAAGAATTGGTGCTAATACTGGCAATGATATGGCTTCTAAAAAGTGACGCGAAAAATCATTACGAATATCAGTGAGTGAAGTAAAGGCACTGATTATTGCTCTTTCGACAGGTGTTAATGTGTAACAGTAATAATTATGAAGAAGTAACGTTATTGTAAGACTTGTTGTCCAAAACTAGAAGTTATTAAATAAAAATTATTAATAAAATGTCAATTTTTGAAAATACATAAATTCAAAGTTGAAACCAATTTGAAATATTTATACAGAAAATTGATTAGAATTGAAACAGTTTAGGAACAATTGAATTTTACATACTTTTTTCTGCCAATTTCTTATAATCATTTTGATCTTCAATTTCAAAAATTAAAATCAGAACGAATCGAAAAATTTCTATTTATATGATCCCAGTTTAGACTTTTGTCACAAAGTTTTTGTTATTGAAAACAACTTTATTTTTTAAACAATTGTTTTCATAATATGTAAATTAAGCACAAATTTTGAAGCAATGTATACTGAGTTTCATCGATAATGTAGTTGTTTGTCACTTGAAATATGTTAAGCAATATATTATAACACACTTGAGCTCAAGCTATAGGCATACTTGTTATGAACACAAACACCAGCGGATAGTTTTGTCGAATTAGTATCGACGACAGTTGTTTACAGCGGTTTACGGCTTAAATAAAAATTATATAAATAAATGTGCCAGTAATGAGTTTGTGAACCATCGCTAAAGTCTTTTGACTGTAGAGGCGTTGGGCTGGCATTGACCAAATTAAAGAGGATGAACCTATCTATCATAAAACTGGTTATGCCGGCTATCACTATAAGTTATGTCATCTGGACTTTAAATAAATATATCATAGATTTTTCTACTTCTTAATACTCAACAAAAATAAAAGTAATCAATTTCTAACTTTAACTACAAAATGCTATTTAACTCCTAATGCAGAACAAATATAAATCATTTACTGTGAAATTTAATCCTTTTTGTAATGATTTACTTAAATATTTCTTTTAATTTGTATGTCATTTCGTTTTTAATCCAAATACTTATCCAACTATTAAACTTTTAAACACAAAGACTAATACAGTTATAAATAGAAGTTTGGAATTGATGCCAATCATGTCTTACAAAAGCAAATTATTTGATCTTTTTTAAGAAAATATAAGAATTTGAATGCAATTCATGTGAAATATTGCTTTAATGGATTATTCCCATGAATTTAATTTTAGTTAATTATCTTGAGAAGAAAAATTTTCTTAAATTATAATTCATTATACTTCACATTTATAATTAATTATTCATTGCTATATAGAAATTATACTCCAATCCTCTTTTTTAACCTTAAAATGCTTTTGATTAAGAATTTATTATAAAAAATTTAGTGCAGGTATATATCAGACTTATTAAAATTTACTCTTTTAAAAATAATTTGACTCTTCTTTAAGTGTTAAAAGATGTGAAATAGAAGAAGATGTGAATAAAAGATCCATAAAAGATAAAAAAATATCTTAAAGACTATTTTTGCAATTAAATGATGCATTAATTTAGAGATAATTTTTATTTGAAATACTTATTCTCAAATGGATGTGAAATTTTCACTTCTTGTAAACTTAATTGAGAAATAATAGAAATCATCCAAATTAAATATCGTTTATAACTCAATTTCAAATCAATTATCAGAAACTAAAACTTAATTATTATAATTTCATTGTCTTTATAAAAAAAATTGTAAGAATATAACAATTAAGTCTCGAATCCATCATTTGTTTGTATTGTCTTCTGTTTGTTTTTTGAACTTAAACCACACAATAAAGAAGACAATCAAACCTTAACTAAAAACTAAATCGCTTGGTTATGAAAAATTATCAAAATTAAAAGCTAAGTATTACTATTTTCGTTGTTTTAATTACTTTGAGAAATGATTCGCACAACTATTATATTGAAACTATATTAGTGAGCAAAGCAATTAATATTTAGATTCCAGCGCAAAAATTCTAATTTATGCAAATTTCTATATTTCGTTCTCTCTCTTTCTCTCGATCTTTCATCCTTTTAGGTCAAAACAAGATTACTATTATATTCCATGTAAACCACAATGCTTTACACGAAATGAAGTGAATTAATAAAAAAATGAACGCTGAATATGATATTTATTGTGCTCAAAGGCATACTTACCTAAATCATAAAATTTGTTTTTTCACATTTATAGAAAGGTTCTTGATATCAATTTCTTTGCTTAAATAGTTGCGCATTAGGGCTGAAATAGAATCATAATAATAACCCATTTGAAAACCGTGAGATAATTCATGTAACAAAATCACGATATGTGATGTTCATTCTTTGCTCACTAAAAGCATTTTTAGAAAAACCATTTTGCATTGTAATCGTTGCTCTTTATATCTGCTTCATTTGATCTCTGAAATACTTTTAACACGTTTTAAATAATCGATTTGATTCCAGTATAATTAAAATATAACATATTTTAAATAAAGTTTAATTGATTTCACATAAAACGATTGCTATTCAGATAAGATTGTTTTTGAGATTTAAATTCTTCAATTTTTTGCTTTTTTTATTTTAAAAAATATTTCATTTTTAGTCATTCAAACAAATTATATGAACTAAATAACCAGTGATTACTTATTTTGCATCCGAAACCTTTAAATTTTGATTTATTTATGCAATTTATCATCAGATCTGAGAGAGCTCGAGAATTCGTAATTAAAATTAGTTCGAATAATGCATTTTGTTAACTAACATGTCCTCAAAAGTTCACTTTAGTTCAAACTATTAATTTGCACAATTGGGAGAAATAAACTTGAATTTAAATTTGTATTTGTACTAACACAAAAAATTGACTCATAAAATATGCTCAATTTTCAAGTTATACTCAAATCATTAGTGCATATAATTTATAGAGATTAGGATTAACTTATTTTTATTTACATTTAGACTACAAATGTTTGAGAAATGTATAATTTAGGCCTTAGTTCATATCATTGAGTGCCTTAAATTTGATTCATTATGACTTCACTATTAATTATGCTTTTAACATAATTTTTTTAAGTTCGATTATAAAAATATAAATAAATCTATGGTCTCCCAAACCTCCCATATGATTATAAGTTTGCACTTTTAAAGTTAGCGTCATTTTGTTGATCTCTAAACCTAAATAAATAAGAATAACTGAAGTGCACACAAAAAACAATCACGAATTTGTTCAATTAGTAATAGAGATGTTATTGAATAAAGTGAAAAATTTTTAAGTAACACACAGTATAATAGATGTATTACTTTTAGTCAGTCATGATCATGAAAAATATTTTGATAAAGACATTGACACCAATACTATTATATAAAATTAAAAAAAGTTTTTTATATTTTTTTTATTTTAATATGAATGATAACCACTTTTGATTAATTTGCCTTTAATTACTATTTAATTGAATTTTTCGTGCATAAAACTAATTTCCATGCAGTTCATAAATTAGTTATTAGCCTTATTTTAAATGTTAATCCAAATAAGATCTTATATTTGATATTTTAATTGAAGTTTTAATGAAAGTAAGCAAATGATTAATCTGCCTGATCTCTTAAAGGTTGTTAAGTTGAATTAAATTTTACGATTCTCCTAACCTATAAAAGCTTTCTAATCAATACTTATTTATCGGAACTTTACATTTAAAACTAGTAAAGAGAAAAAATAATTTCAAATATTCGTACAAAAAAATGATCTTAATTTAAAATATAAAAATACATAAAAATTTGAAGTCCTTTTATAAAACAATTTTTAAAAAAATTATTTATAACCAATAGAAAATTATGCACAAATACAATTGTTTAAAACCAAAGTATTTTTGGTTTATTGAACTCTCAGAGAAATTCATTTCACGAATATCTGAATTATAAGGCACTGGTACTTATTTAAAAATAGTGTGTGCTTTAAGCAACAAAATCTAAACCACAAATTTTATAATACAATATTATTTTATTTGTTAGACAACCAGAAAACACTCAGCCATTCAAAATCAAATCAAATTGAGTGTTCCTTTAGTCTCTGTAGGCTTTCAGAGCCCTTATACTTGAAATTACAAGATTTCAGGAATACATCTAAAATGTATTATTTAAAAAAACTATAAATAAGGTTCAGTTTCCCTATGAGCGATTCGTTTTAAAATGATGTATACTCTCTTTGATCGAATTAAATTGAATAAAAACACAAATTTCTTGCATAAGTTTACAGTTGAGCCAGAAATCCTTCATGAAATCAAACACAAAAGAGATAAAGTACCACAAGGTTCATAATTTCACTGTCTTAAATCAATTCAACCTATCAACTAAAAAATTAATATTTAAATGATTGGGTGAGTTACTGTCTTTGTAGTTGATATCTTTGTTATTAAAGTATAACATAATTTTTTAGTGATAAGACCTTTTAATATGACAGATGTTAAAAATTGATGAAGTTTTAATATTAGCATATGTTTTAGCAAATATTTTAATTTCTCAAGTTTTTCTTTTTCTTAAATTGTATTCGGCTTTGGTTCGAAAAATGTTCCCAAATTAAATTTGTCAACACATAATCGTTGCAAAGAATGACTTCCACCAATTTTGGAGGTTTTCCACCCCTAAACGTTCATCAATTTTACCATATGTTTAATGTATCATTCTTTGGGACGTAACTTTTGACAAGGGAGATGTGATCCACTGCCAAACGGTTTTCCGACGGACCCTAACCTGATCACTTTCAATATACTGTATACTATATCTTTGAATATTTGTGTTATATTCTCAGGTTGGGGTTGTCGGATCTGATCGAGTGTAGGATCAAATAGCTTAGCATAAAAACAGAATTCTACTTTATAATAAATATGAAGGTAGAACACATACCTAAAAATTTTGCCATAAAAACTCATATTGAAAAATTTTTTATTATTATGTTAGTCTATGGGAAATACATTTTTCAAAAATTTATTTCTCGTAAACGAGTATGTTTTTGGATTGGTTTTATATTTGAGATCTGCTATCAATACTTTAAGTTTAAAACCAGAGCCAAATAATGTAAATGGAAAGAAATGATTTATTTGATCTTTAATTTAACTCTTTTTAAGCAAAGAAATCTAATATTAAAATTAATTTTTTGTTTAAATACAAAAATTATAATGCTGAGTGAGTATTGAACCCAAGTCTCGGATAACTGGTAACAAAAAGACTACCGGGGTTCAAATTTTTGAACTAATATTTTTTAGATGTTAAGACCGTATTATCAAAGAACGTTATTTTAAACAATATGAGAACAATATGGGTTAAGTCTCATTTAAATGAATATGGATTGAAAACTATAAAAAAATTAATTGTCATTTAATTTCCTAATCCATTAAGAGAGAAGAGAATGATAGTAAAAATATTGCTATCATTAGTTCTTCTGAACTTAGGCTGTACGATAAAGCTATTCACCAGCGCTTTGGATTCAGAATTTGCATCTGAAGATTATGATCCTGAATGTCCTCAATGCAAAATGCGATTGCCCTCAAGGTATGGCAAACGTAATCCTCTTTTGCTTACTAGTTCGCTAATCAGTGATTTATTGAATAACTATAAAAATGAAATGAGAAAAAGTTTCTGGATATCTAAGAATATCAATGAAAAAAAAGGATCGATAGGAAGAGCAATTAATTATTTCGTCAAAATCAATGGCAAAATCGACAAATTAATAACTGAGTGAATAATTAATTGTTGTAAAATCTAATACTTTATCTATATTATTTTAAATATCTTGTCAGTGCGCGTCTGTCTGTCTGTATTTCCGAAATAATGTAATATTTTTTGTGTAATAATATTGAGATTTTCGTTATAAAAATTTACAAAAAATGCACTTTAAGGCTATATCAATAATTTTTTGATTACTATATTTTCATAAATTAAATTCATTTTGCGTCTTCAAACTAAAAATTAATATAATTTACCAACGACTGGAAGCGCTAGTTATAATAAAATGAATCTCTATTATTAAAAATGATGTTTGTTTTCCTGTTAAATGCACTGTATTTTCTTAAATTAAAAATCTATACTATTAAAAATGATATTAGTATGGCTGTAGGTGCGTCCGTTTGGCGCAATGATGTAATAAAAATTTTGCATTAATGCGATTATAATATTCCTCATAAAATTTTTTTCAAAAAAATGAAGTAAAAAACAATTAAAATCCTATGACAATTATTATCATAATTTGCCATAATTTACTAGTATAATGAATGTGACGTATTATATAACATTTAAAAACATCTAATGATTGTGTGCTTTGTATAAAATTAATAAATAAATAAAAGTCATGTAAAATATACACTAATATTATTAGCAATTTATTACTGACTAAACACCGTGTTGTGCGAGGGACTGTTTTCTCTTTTCACTCAAATTGAAAATAAATTACTATTTTAAAGCAATAAAAACACTATAGTTTAGGGTTGTGATCGATCAAACATGAGAAGTAATATATTTGGGATTAAAACATCCTTGGGGTCTCTAGAACTCACTTGGGATACCAGTAGTCATGTCGGGGGTGTACGACCACCTACATACAACCTTGCTAACGTATATATTATTTACGTTGCAAAGCAAAAGAACTGACAGTAATTGTGAAGTCAATAAATATCTCATAATTTGAATTAAAACTTGACTGCCCAGGAATGTACTTACAGTTGAAAGAATAGAAATTGTGATAATTAGTTATTGTAATTAAAAATTAAAAATAATTGTTTATTAACTATTTATTATACTGAACAATAGCTACATATTAGAAATATTGGAATCATCTTTTTCATACGCATATTTCCAAATATCACTGAGACATACAGAGCAATGAAACCGATAAAATAACATTAAAGGCAGAGTAGTGTGAGATATGATCATCCAATTAAGTTTTCCAAAATATTCTTGCATTCCATGAAACTTGTCGACTGACTTAAGCTCAAAGGTATTCAATATCCAAAGAGTGATATTTAAAATTAAGGCGAATGTAATCAATTCCCTGCCAGGCTTTTGAAATCTTAACTTTTTAGTGTTAGCACACCTTCTGATACCATCGACTATAAATGGTGATTGAATTAACACTTGAATTATACTTAAAACATAAACTATTATAAGAAATATGTTATTAGCGGTGCCAACATTTGCGGCCGCAACTATTGATAGGATATAATGTATAAAATAGAAAGGTATTGGGACTAAGACTAAAAGATCATCCATAGCTGTCGAAGAGTTATCCAAATGGTGATGACCAACAATATCTAATTTTCGCATTTGTCGATAGGCCAGAGGTATTACAACTGAACACATTATTGTTAAAATACCAATTTGTGCCGAATATATGCCAATACCAATGCTGTTATAATTATCTTGTTTTATAGTTGTAAAGAATATAACAATGGTTATAAATGTTATCAAAAGAGTAGATAATCCTCCGAAGAGCCCACGATTGCTTGCATGACAATCAGCGTTTATCGAGATAGCGCTGTGGTATTGTATTTCTTCTTCACCCAATGCATTCTCACTTATTTCTCTCCTCACATGATGTGAATATGCATTTATGTCATCTTTACCTGAAAAACAGCGAATTCATAACATGTCATTACTATTATTGAATGGTTAGAAATAACTCAAAAGAAAGATTCACAATGGTTTACAACACATATATCACAACATTTATGATTTTAAGATACAGAAAAAAAACTATCATTACATAGTATAATGAGATAAAAATAAAGGTTTTGAAGTATTTATCTTATCCTATATCACATGTACAGTATATAAAGAGAAGTTTTCAAAAAGAAGAGTTTGCTTTAAATTGTCCCAACACAATATAAAAAAACTTATATAATAGTTTTTAAAAATTGGTTCGATATGAAAATACAGTCCGAACTAACGGTAGTGTAAAGCGACGCACAATTTTCAAAAATTTAATATAAAATAATTGGTTGCTGTAACTTAAGTCAGCAGACAATTGTCTCTCTCGCTCACTTCTGTTTCACTCACCCAAAGAGTCCATTAATTTAAAAAAATAATTTTAAATCTATAACAAAATTATAATAATTTTCTTTACAGTTTTCAAATAAGAACAATAATTTTGCGAAGCAGTTTGTGAGTATTACATACCTATACTAAACATTTAAAAATTTATTTTTGTTATTGTTTTATGAATAAATGGTAGTAAAAGTGCACAATAATTAAATTTATATGCTTTCAAAATTTGTGCAATTACTTGTGGGGCACCATTAGTTCTTCTCAATTAATATACAAGCTATTAATAATTATAGGAATTATTTCAATTTTAATTAATCGAAAAAATATTGTGAAATTCAATTTCCAAAGAAAGAAGCAAATGTTTTATTTTCATTGTTATAAAAATTTAACGCCTGATTGTCTTTACATTTTATACTTGAATTAAATAATGCGAATCCAAAAGAAAACTTGCATTGTTTAAAATTTGTTGAAATGATCTAAAAATTTTGTCCCACAAGACATAAAATTCTAGTTAAGAAATGATCTAAAATTCTAAGACTATGAAACGTTTTGCTTTATTTGGTTTATTCCTCTAAAACATTGAAATGAGATCAAATTTAGTTTAACTAATGCTAACAGTAATAATAGAGCATTAGAGCGACTTTAATTTTATAAACTAAGACTTAGTTAAGACTTAGTATTTATATAATTAACGACAGAGATTTATAGCATTACAAAGGAAGCAAAGCATCTAAAGCTAAAGTGAGATTTTTATTGATCAAAATTCTAATTCATACCGATATTTGTCCAAATGATATACCAAACGGATGCAAGTATTATATTATACTCAATAGTAAATGGATATAAATAAGGCAACGCATCCATTGATTGTTTATTAACAATTGATTTTTCTGAGCAATACATGTGATGCGAAATCGATTCTTTGAATAAGGCGTCTTCTGCGATAACACTGTGATTATAAGTGCCATTCATTGCTTCCACTTTATTCACATAGTCTTCAATGGCCTCTTCTATGATAGTACTGAACCAGAAAGAAATAGAGGTTCCGACCAAATGCATTAAAGCGAATCTGGCTATTGTTCGGTAACGATTTATTAGTATCTGTTCGGAAAAATTAACAGTTTTCAAATATGATCAAAAATTTGTGCAGACAATACACTTTTTATAGTTTTGCTATTGTTTAAAGCTCTCATTGGATTGCTCTTTATGTGTCCTTTGTGGTCATTTTTGTAGTGGCCATTATTTAATATTTAATTCTAAAGTTTAGCAACAGATATGATAAAACAGTACATCAGTGTATATCAGAGTGATATAATCTGGTACAGGCATTAAACTAGTTTGAGAGAAATTGTATTGTAAATTATTTATTTCAAATGTCTTACTTATTTACACTTTTAATACTATTTTTAATCAAAATAAATCTCTTCAATTAAAGTGCAAAACAGGTGCAAAATAGCATTTTTTAATAAATATTATCAGTAAAATGCAATTGAAGGCATTTTAAAATACGCCTAAAAAGCCTTTATAATGAGGCACTCGAACTCATTAACTATGGCTTGAATTAAAGTAAGATTAAAAAAAGAAAAAGTCGAGAAAACACGTTTTAGTTATAAGTTTACAAGACTTTTAATGATCGATTTTACTTACGTTTGAATACTTGAATGCCATAAAAAGTTGATAAAATTGAAAAAGACATCTTATTATATGAACCATAAGAGTGATCGCATTATGACATTTTGTGACGCCTTCGGCGTAATAATGTATTTGTTGTACTAAATTGACTCCTTGATGAATAATACTTCCAAAACAAAATACTGTAATCAAATAAATAAATAAATAATTCATAAAATAACAAAATTGTTAATTATTAAGCTTTTTATATAAAATCACTCATTTTAGTTCATATTTACCATTAATTATTTGAAACTTAAAAACTTTACATTTAAGAAGAAATGATGAAAGAAATAATACAGTATATGGTTAAAGTGGTTAAATTAAACACTAGTACTATTCCTGTTAGGCTAATGTATAATCGCGAACAGTCAGTGAAAGCTGAGTGAAAGTTTATAATGTATTAAAATTTACACAATGTTTAAGTACAAAAACTAGTAAAACATGTTTACTACAGATCATTTATACGACATATTGAGTTAATTTAATAATGATATGCGGCATAACAAAAGAATATTTAATTTAATAAATTGGAAGAATCAGTAATTTATATAGAAATTTAAATAATAATTTAATGAAATATAAAAGTAAAAGTGAAAATTGGTTCAACATTTGAAGTAATGCGTCAATAGAAGCTATGTATTATACTATAATTAAAATGATTATTTACTTCTTAAGGTATAGCAAGAAAAGTCTCTACTAATAGAAATAAATACTTTATTTCACGAGAGATCTGTACCGCCGACGTCTTCAGAATACGAAATTCGTTTAAAGACAACGATATCTTCAGAAAACTAATTAAAGATCAACAAAAATCTATCTGATAGTATCGAAATGATTAATGGAAAATAAATTTTTTGACTCATCTGAATTGCATCTAAAATATTAACGCTTTAATTAAATAATATAACTTTTTTCTTCATTAACTTCAAGAAAAGCTTGATTATAATGAAGTACGTAGTTGATGAAGTTGACTATAATGAGGATTGACTGTATTGTTTAACACAGCAAAGTAACATTTATTCTAAGGCTTATCATTGTTCGTAAGCAGAATTTTAAAAAATCATAAGTTATTGTATTGCATATAAATTATTGAACACTCAAATACTTAAGTAATGATAACTTATTATGCTGTAGAGTAAGCCTAACATACCTGTCATTCCGCATTTGAGATAAAAATTGCCCGAATGTTTGCCATGCAGGAAACGATAAGCTGATTCAAATGGTGATACTGTCGACACATTGGCATCATCTGCTACTGGCTTATGATAAGTATTGAATATAACAGCAGTCGAAATGCTAAGGCTATCAAAATCAGAATTAATAGATTTGGTATCAGAAGTATCTTTGACTGTTAGTGCTTCAGGTTTCAAGAATTCAATGGCCCAGTGCTTATACTTTTGAATATCCCAATGAAGAAAACCAATCCAAATGAATCCCATTAAAGTAGTTGTAATAGTAAACAGATGATTCGTATCACTCACTTCATTATTGAGATCTTTCAGACAAATAATAGCTCCAAGAACTATAATAAAAACCGCGTACATTACAGATATGAAATTTACTAATCTGGTGCTCATTCTTCCGTCATCGAAATGAGTGTCTAAACTGATATCATTACTCGGCCCAATACTACAGCCTCCGATTGAAATTGTGTCATCTTCTTTGGCATTCTTCCGTTTAAGTGATGGCGAAGATGTTGCAGAACGTATTTTCTTACCTGCGTTTAAAGTTTCGAAATTATTTAATAAGTTTTGATTTTATTTTTAGATTAAAATGTACTAAAAATAGAGATACTTGTTGATGATGTGGTGGATGCAACTGACCCGCTCTCAGACGGAGTACGTTTGGAACGCAATCGTGGAGGAGATAAATATTTTACTAAAGATGTCTCTCTATTATTTTCATTTGAATTAATTTTGTTAATTTCTTGCGAATTATTCGCATTATTATTATTACAAGCATTATTTGTCTCATTAATATCAGGGTCTGATCCGTGATCTATTATGATTTTTGGCGTTTCCATTGAATTTATTTCTTCTATAGTTTCGAGAACATCATTCGCATAAAAGTTTGTTAAATTATTATTATTATTATTGTTGGTTAAAATTCCAATTCTTTGAGTTCGTTGACGATTGTTATATCCGAAGAATACGCGATCTTTTTCCTTATCATATAATAATAGAAAGTTATTAAAGTTATCATAAACTTAATGTAAACATAACCTTAAAAACACAGCAATATTCTACTTATTGGGCAATAAAAAGTCTAATTTAAGCTGAATTGGAAGCATTATAAACAAATTTGCTTAAATAAATTATATGAAATGAACCTATTTCATCTTATCTTTTGGTCTATAATTTAAATTAAGATATTATGCGATATGCGATAATCAATCATTCAAATTAGGGTCTTCAGGCTTAAGCATCCCAAGGGTTGAGCAAGTTATTTAATAATTAGTTATGACATAAACATTAGAATGCTCTGTACTAAAGGGATTAATTTTTAATGTTATTTGCTGTGTGGTTATTATAGCCTTAATTAGTTATTTCTGTAATTTAAGTGATACATTTTTAATCTTTAAAATTATATAATTTTCTTTTAATAACAAGTTTGCGTCAAAAACTTCTTACTTAATCTATCGCTTCATCTTTTACAGCGTATATAAAAAATTATCATTGATTGCAAAGATATTATGGGCAATGAAAAAATGACAAAATTCAAATTTGCTTCATTTAACTATTAACTATTTCAGATGATTTATTAATCAGATATAGGAATGTCCTATAAGTCCGTGTAATGAGAGCCTTGAGGAGAATTTTTGATTTTTTTTATATAAAACTTAAAAATAGCCTAATTTAGCTCAAATGCATCACTTAAGACTGGCCGCAACTCCTTAGCTTTTCTATGTAAATTTGACAAAGGGGAAAAGGGGGTCGTTCAAAATTAGACGTAAGCCTTACTCAGCCTCAGACTACATAATATCATGAAAACAATTTTTTTTACAACTTCATTATCAATGCTAACTGTGCGATATGTCTAAATGAGCCTGAACTCATTATTTCTTAAATGGCAACCACTTCTTTTATCAGTGGTCATCGGTTAGAGGCCAGGTACTCATCTGTTGGTCTTCTGCTTAGATTTTGCTCGTTTTATCCCATCTAAATCATTGATCTGGACACTGACTTATATTCTAAAACACAGATTATCTCATTTATACACTAATCTGGTGTTAATCTGTTTTTCAAAAAAGGTTTCGGACACGATAATCGACATTTTGAAATTTGATCAAAATATAAAAACTTATAAAATTAAAATTATTACGCAAAGCGAAAGTTGATTCTAAAAACGTGAAACTTCCACCTTTTCATGAAAAAAGACGGAGATTAAAAATATTCACTCAGAAATGCTCATTCTTTAATAGTTTGTCCAATTACACGGACTTATAGTACAGACCTATATTTTTATTCTTTTTAACTGATGAAAAATCTATTTTAGAATCAATAAAAGTGTATCAAATGTTATTCACATATCTTTAATACTAACTCAAATAAGTAATTTTGATGAGAGTTAAATTGGGCAAAGTTTGCTATAAGGGTATTAAAACAGGGTTTCGATAGTTTAAGGTTTGGTGGCTTCAGGTGCTCCTCATTTAATACAACATTAATTGTAAAATTAATTAAAAATATTAAAAATATAACAATCAAATTGAAGTGTTTATTTATAGCAATTTACGGATTTTCGGATCACTTTTAATTCATTACTTTTAGTATTATGTAAAATCTTCAAAGAGTTAATAAAACTATTTTTCAAAGTATCTCTAAATAAAGTAAATATAAAATTACAAAATTTTAAAATAGATTAAAAGAAATCATTAAACAAATGTTTAGCAAAATCTTTAAAGAGAACGGGTTTTTATTTCTGAATAAAAGAGTTTTAAAACAAAACACAGTACATGAGGTGTATATAAAAACCTCATTAATACAAGTGATAAATAATATTTTTCTAAATAACTGGTCTATTAATGATAGAGTTGTTGATCAGATCTAATGTCACTTTTGGTGGAAAATGTTTTATTTTAGAACTAAAGTTTCAACTTCTAATTTAAAATTGTGTTCTGCTTCTAATTCCCTTATGAATACATCGAATGTGTTCATAAGTGAGCACAACTTATTTAAAGATTAAGTTTTTAAAACTAAAGTTTTCACTGAGAAAATGAGTTCAATTCATTTCTATTAAGCAATTGAAAACAGTTTATGCGCAAAACTCAATCAATCCGTTCCATTGACTTTATTTTAAGTTTCTGGTGGAACAGTTTTTTCGATCTTTCACTCTTCAATACAGAATTCTTGGGCGGGTCGAGAAAGATGTTTGGCAAACATGAATTACTCGTTAATATTTGGACAATTATTCCCTCTCTAACAGCCTATTAAAGAATAGACAAAACTACAAAACAAATTCAGAATATTGTTAATGATATGAAATAATCAAAACTGAATTAACTAATCATTTTGAGTGACTCAAAAATGAAGAATACAAAAATATATTTCGAAATATATAATGAATATGTTTTCCAAATCCTAAAAATTCGCTATTAATTCGCTTTATTAACAAATTGATTGTTATTCTTGATATGAAGCTTTTCTATCGATTAGTCATTACAATAGCTGTGACAAATGGATTAGTTCGAGAGTCGCCAGAGCTGATAACATGATATATATGGCACCGATCAAACTTAAGTTTAATTCAAAGATCGAGTAAAAAAAGTTATACATCAGATTCCGATTCAATGGATCTCAAATTTTTTTAACTCAAAAATAGGAAAATAGAAAATTATAGATTTATTTTCAATCAAAAAAACGTATACGAAATTATTAATGACTGCATTTGAAAATTAAAAAATAATAGAAGGAATCAATAATGTCTTGTATGAAAGATTGCAACTATTATATGACATTTCATTTCCGTGCTTTGGGTTCATGAATTCTCAAAGCTCAATATTATGCTATTCAATCACTAATATTTATTTCTTGGAACAAATAAATCATACAATATCTTTCATCTTATGGATTAAACATTTGTCGCGACGACGACACAATTGTCAACATAAGTATTGCCCACACAATAAGCATTGAAAACATTGCAAAATAAGTGAAAGCACTATTATTTTAAAAGTTTCAATCAAAAAACATTCAAATCTATTTTAAGATATTTAACCAAAAAAAATCTTTAACTAATGCTGAAATTGATACTAAAATTGAATTATTATTAAGAGTAAAAAATACAAACATTGGCTTTATTTTGTCCACTAATGATTGATATATTAGGAACACTGACACTTCTTTGAGACCATCGACTTTTGTGAATAGTCAATAATTTAGGTTTTCCTGTCATTGTTTTATGCATACAAAAAACAACTTATCACAAACTTTAAACTGCAGAAATAAGGGATTCAGTATTATATATAGGCAATTATTTATACTATTTCAACTCCAAAATTCTTTGAACCCATTTAATTTGTAAATTTTATTTCATTTCATTTGAATTGTTTATTCCAAATCTGTTATAATGAATCAGCGAAATTAAAATTCATTGATGGTCACACAGTGTCACATCAATTTTGATTTCGCAACTTTAATAATCATACTGTTAGCTTAAATTATTTTTTTATTATTATTTATAAAGAATATTCAATGTTAAAACTTTTAACCTATTGTTAAATAATTTTACATATTTTAAATACATAAAGTTATTGAAGTTAATCCACTTATTTATTATACAGTAATTCATTGAATTACTTACTTTGAAACAAATTTGGTTTCAAGTAAAATAAAGTATCCTTTAAATTATTAATGAAATGATTTCATTGAGCTTACATAGAAATCTTGTACCTGTATTTTAAATATAAAATTCAAATTACCTCAAAAAGTGAAGTGACAGTGACTAATGATAGAGAAGGCGGACGAAATTTTTGCGGCACATCCATTATTTATTACTAAAGGCAAGAGATTTTCAAAGACTAATTAATTTTCACGACTACAAGAAAAAAAGTGAACTTTCAACACATTTTAAGTATAGTCAATATTCAATATAATATCTCAATTGTAGAGAAAGTTATAAATAGTGATATAAATTAGCTGTACACTTATAATTGTACTTGGCTAAGCAGGATTCCTATTAAAACTGACAAATGATTCCCTTTAATTGTGTGATGTTGTTGATTATGTTAACTTTTTTTGATATTATAGATTAATATTCTCACACAAGTATAATACGAATGTTTAATATAAATAACTTGACAAGTGATAAAGAAAAGTAGCGGAACCTTTATATCAAATAATGCAATAAACAATTCAAAGTGGAAATAACTGGACTTGGTTTCGACTCAAAGAGAAGCTCAACAAAAACATTATATTATATTAAAGATCATCAAAAGCCTAATTAAATAACTTAAAAATTATTTTATTATTTAAAATAGTTAAAAAACTTCTTTAATTTTATATTGTTTTCTATGAAAGGAAAAGGACTTAACGTTAGGTAAAATTTAGCGTTAATTAAATTTAAGATCACCAGGTGATATAAAGAACGCGCTTTTAAACATAGACTGATTCATCTTGTAACATTTAAAATACGCTATTTTAACACAAAAAATAAACTCAAAAAATAAAAACTGTTAATTAAAATTACAAAAACTTTGAGACTATTCATGTTAATTAACTTGATGAAACTATTTAAAGTTAGTTTTGTCATACTTTTCAGCTAAAACTATTAGATTATTATTAAAATATATATTTGTAAATGTTAAATTAATAAAGCTTACCGATTAGTTGTTAAAATCTTACTTTTTTTAGTTTGTTTTTCTTAAACATTTTGATGAACAATAAGTTCCGCCACTTATCTCTGCTTTACGTTAGTTAGTTATTAACTGGATATAATTTAATTTATATTTTCCGATATAAATCTAGTGATTTATGATGTTATATGAAGTATTAATCCCTTTTATACTTCAATGATAACTATACGAGTTACAGCATATCAGTGTTACTAACCTAACATTTATTTAATATTTATTAAATAAATAATTTATTTTTGAAATACTATCACAGAGTTTTTGTTTAATTATAATGAAAAAGATAAACGACAAGTTCAAAAGATAAAACTCCAGAATTAATAATTTTTAGTAAAAAAATAATTACTAATCTAAAATTTTTAATAAAGCTAAAAATTTATAAAGAATTGCAACAATTATACTACAATTAATTGTACAGTAGCAAATGGTTTATTATCTTATATTATGTTTTTATTGCAAATTTATATTACTTTTAACATTTGAATTCTGATTGCAAAAAAGGGTTACAATAACTTAATGTCGTTGTTAGTTAAAGGATCCAAAGGAGTCATTCAGGATGTCTAAAATATTTTTGACAACGAATTGATTGATAAAGTTGTTAATAAACACAAGTAAATCACTTCAAAATTGAGATCAAATACAAATTTAGGGTCAAAAAAATAAATTATCTTAAGATAAATATTTTCGTGGAAATGAGGAACTAATAAAGTAATCAAATTTGTAATTATAAAGTATTATGTTGAATCATCCATCCTAATAACGTAACAGTGCATAACTAAGAGATTTTAAGGAATTTTATTTAAAGTGTTTTCAGAAAATTCTATTCAAACAATGAGAGATTTCAGGTGAATTCGATTATTAAATCGATTTCGGGTCAAACAGAGAAAAACTTTAAATTGTGAATCTTTGTATTGTAAATATTATTGTAAATATCTATTAAATAATTTCTTTACTATATTACGCTTTACAAAAATGTTATACATTTCTGATAATCTGTTTCTTATTTCTATGTTATGATGAAATATTAATCAATAAAATATTAGCTATCGATAAAAACTTGAGAGCAATAATGTCATTATCATGTTAAACAAATGTTCAACTAACAGGGGGTACATTTTTTAAGAATAACGATAAGTTCACGTTTAGAGATAGACATAGCAGGTGAAAGAATTGCTTTATTTTGCAAACATCTACAGGTGATTCCGGAAAATTTTTGCAATTTTTCAGATAAAAAAAAGTCTCAGAGTTAGTAAATAAGTAAAAAAAATCACTAAACTTACATTTGCAATCACGACGATTAAATTATTGTATATTTATTTCTTCATTTTAATCAAAAATATAATTTTGTAGTTAAAAGATTTATTCTACGTATTTAAACTCAAGTAAGCTCACTTATAAATATTAATTGCATATTAAATTGGTTAAAATAGTTTTTGAAATACTCTTAAAATAATTTGAATTATATTATAATTAAATATAAGCATTATATTATAATCTGTGTGTCAGTATTTTATTATTATTTTTTTGAATTCACATTTGTTAATAATTAAGCCAAAAAAATCAGAATCAGAGGCTTTTGTGATGATTGTGACTCACAAGTCAGTCTTGTAGATTAGTTATAATTAATGTTGCCCAGGCTCAGCTCGAAGAACATTTTAGAATCCTAGGCTCAGGCTCTAGGTTTTTAGTCTAGGCTCAGGCTCTAGGTTTTTAGTCTAGGCTCAGGCTCTAGGTTTTAGTCTAGGCTCAGGCTCTAGGTTTTTAGTC